>SEYY01008056.1:0-5000 GCA_009176605.1 Armadillidium nasatum
ATTCATTTTAATGAATATATCATCACTATGGAAAATAAAATATATATATATATTTATATAAATATATTTATATATATATAAATATATTCATTTAATTAAATAAATTTTTATTAATATTATTTTTTTTTTTTTTTTTTTTTTTTTTTTTTTTTTTTTTTTTTTTTTTTTTTTTTTTTTTTTTTTTTTTTTTTTTTTTTTTTTTTTTTTTTTTTTTTTTTATTTTTTTATATATATTATATATATATATATATATATATATATTATATATATATATATATATATATATATATATATATATATATATATATATATATATATATATATATATATATATATATATATATATATATATATATATATATATATATATATATATATATATATATATATATATATATATATATATATATATATATAATATATATATATATATATATATATATATAATATATATATATATATATATATAAATATATTATAGATATATATATAATATATATATATATATATTATATATATATATATATATATATATATATAATATATATATATATATATATATATATATATATATATATATATATATATATATATACTATATATATATATATATATATATATATATATATATATATATATATATATATATATATATTATATATATATATATATATATATATATATATATATATATATATATATATATATATATATATATATATATATATATATATATATATATATATATATATATATATATATATATATATATATATATATATATATATATATATATATATATATATATATATATATATAATATATATAATATATATATATATATATATATATATATATATATATATATATATATAATATATATATTATAATAATTATATATATATATAATATACTAAAAAATTAAAAAAAAAAAAAAGTTAAAAAAACTCGTATATAAATATTGATAGATAAACCCTGGTTGACCACTGCACTTTTATTCGATTACCCTTTTATTATCAACATGGAAAAGTTAATTTTTTATAATAACAACAAGCTTTCGCCCTTAGTTATGACGTAACCTCACTCTTCACATCAGTTCCTGTTACACATTTTCTTCAACTTTTGACCACCTACATTAATGAAAATAACATAAACTTACAACACCCCTTTCCTATACTAAAACAATTCATTCATCTCACTTTTGAACATAACTATTTCCAACACAACAATACTTTCTACAAACAAAAAGAGCGACTCAGCATGGGTTCCCCTTTGTCACCCATGCTCAGCAACCTGTAAATGGAACTCATAGAGCACTATTTTATTCTTCCCCATCACCTACTTAACAATAGCATTTGGTTTCGTTATGTAGATGACGTCTTTGCTGCCTTCCCGATCTCAATTAGTTCTACAAGCATACTTAATTTCATAAATAGCATTCATCCAAATATGAAATTCACCATGGAAACCCCCTCCCCTACAAATAACTCCCTACCATATTTAGATACACTTTTCATTTGGGATCACTCCACAAACCCTCATATACAATATATAGAAAACCCACTTCTTCATCCAATTACATACACTGGTTTTCACACATACCACAAACAGTATAAATATCATCGGCATATTCTCCGTACTATCGTCATCTATCGGTAGCATAAAATACCGGTTTATCTGGTAATCCCGCTGCCACTCTTCTTATCTAACTAAAAATTCTCCCCTGAAACTGAACAAATTATTTAAAAAACACCTTCACAAACTAAAATATCCTATACATATAATCAATAAATCATATAAAAACGGCAAAACAAAATTTTACTCGATAATAACACATGAAAACAAAAAAACTAACTTCATACCAATTCCACACATTAATATTCAACACATAAAACCAATAATACCAAAAAACATAACTTTCGTACCCTCAAATAATATTATATTAAAAAAAGTCTTTAAACCACCCAAAGCTCCAAACCCCATCCCCCCATGTATATACAGGATTCCTTGTCCTGTTTGCAACCTGAACTACATTATCGAATCAATAGACCATAAGAGAAGAATGCACCAACACCAACATGATTTAAATATAGATAACCAGAATTCCGCCCTTGTTCAACATAGACAAAATAATGACCAATTCATAAACCCCAACGAATAGTAGCATTATCAAAAACATAAACAATTACAGCAAAAGAAAAATAGCAGAAATCTTTTTGTATATACAACCTTCCAAATTACAATCAAAGTACAGGAGACTATAAAATTGACAAACTGCAAAATGCAATAATGTGCCAATCCACCTTCTACAAATCTTTAATAAAAAAACAACCAACCATCAACCAGACGCCATGAGAATCTCTTCAGCAGATCAGCCACCCATTTCAACCTGAAAGAGGCCCAAGAATAAGGGCGAAAGCTTGTTGTTATTATAAAAAATTAACTTTTCCATGTTGATAATAAAAGTGTAATCGAATAAAAGTGCAGTGGTCAACCAGGGTTTATCTATCAAATAATATATATATATATATTATAATATATATATATATATAATATATATATATATATATATATATATATATATATATATATATATATATATATATATATATATATATATATATATATATTATTATATATTATATTATATATATATAAAATATATATATATATATAATAGCTATATATATTTATATATATATAATATATATATATATATATATTATATATATATTATATATATATATATATATATATATATATATATATATATATATATATATATATATATATATATATATATAATATATATATATACCTAAATATGTGAATTCTATATGAAAATCATCGTATTTTATTTCTTTTCTCAGAAATGAGTTCTGTGTTTGATGTGAAGTGAGAGAATCTATTGAGAAATGAATGCGTAATAGTTTCCATCTCATTTTCTGCATAACATTCAAATTTTTTTTTTTGCATATATTATCTTCATTTTAATTAATTCGTTAATGATTAAACATGTAGGAAGATTTTTTTTTTATCAATTTTTAATTAAAAGAAAACTTGTCGATGCTTAAATTGAATCAATCAGTACAATGGCTTACAATTTTGAAAATGTAAAAATAGGATTTATGTGAATAACGTAAAGACTCAAACTTCTCAGATATTTCGACATCTCAGTTGACGTTATTGAGAAAGTCCATATTTACGTGGGATAAACCGGGATTACCCCAAAACGTCAACAGGTCAAAAGGCCGACACGCCATTAGCAAAAATTTGCCACTCGTTCTAAACGTTTACAATATTTTTTTACAATTCGTCCAAATCGATATTGATTAAATCGATAGATATATACCATCACCACTCCAGGATCGAGGAATACGGGGTCTATGCTCCCCATAGACATATGTTCGTGTGCTATGCATTTACTAAAATAATATATTAAAAACTAAAATAATATATTCATAATTATTATAAAGTAAAATAAAAAATTGGCTTACATATCGATTGTAGCGATATAAAAAAAAATAAGATGTTGGTCAAACATTCGATACAATTTTTATAACGTATGACCAAATCCTAGACAGTTCAAACTGAAAAGTGATCGACATATTTTTTTTTCAAAAGTGTCGACAGTTTGACCTGTCGACATTTTGGGTAGAGCTTCGGATAAGCCTCAGAGGCGTAAAATAATCATGTATTGTATTTTAAATGAAGACAGTTAATTGTTTTCCAGAAAGATTGTTGAAGACACGATCAGCAAACATCAAGAAACGATGGGATTTTATGTTTCCGAGATTTAAAATTAACAAAAATAATTTTGCAGTACATAAATGGTCCTCGGAAGTTTTTAAACTGTTGAAAAACAATCTGCTAACAGAGATAATTCTCTAATTAGCTGTTAACGGATTAGCGGAATAGTGCTCTCTCTCTCTCTCTCTCTCTCTCTCTCTCTCTCTCTCTCTCTCTCTCTCTCTCATATATATATATATATATATATATATATATATATATATATATATATATATATATATATATATATATATATATATATATATATATATATATATATATATATATATATATATATATATAATAGGGAGGTGTAGTGTTGAAGAGAGAGAAAGAGATTGGAGGAGGTGGGAGAATTCAAATATCTGGGAATATTTGTAGAAGGAAAAAGAGGGATAGAAAAGGAAATAAAGGAGCTAGTGGTGGAAGAAATGAAAGGGATGGGAAGGATTAAGGGAAGTTTGGAAGAAAGAGAAAATATCGAAGGAAATTAAGGTACAAATGTTTGAATGTATGTATTTGCCATCTGTAATGTATGGGAGTGAAACATAGATTATGAATGCTCAGTTGAGGAAAAGTTTGAATGTGTTTGAGGTGAAAGGATTGAGAGCGATATGCCCATGGTTTGAGAAGGATAGGTAGGATCAGAAACGAAAGAATAACGGAGATGTGTAGATGGAGTGTGGAAATTGTGGATAGAGAAGAGGACCAACGGTGCACTGAAGTGGTTAGGACATGTGTTAAAATAGATAAAAGCAGAATGGTTGGCAGAATACTTAAAACCGAAGTTGAGGAAGGCCAAAGTGGAGATGAATGGATGAAGTGAGAAAGAAATTTTTAGGGAAAAAGGGGTTTAAATTTGGACGAGGGGTGAAAGGTGAGGTGTATGTTTTTGCATGTGTGAAGGAAATATGGCGAGTACTATCTCACGAAAGTGGGAAAAGTGAAGTAAATATACATATATATAAATATATATATATATATATATATATATATATATATATATATATATATATATATATATATATATATATATATATATATATATATATATATATATATATATATATATATATATATATATATATATATATATATATATATATATATATATATATATATATATATATATATATATATATATATATATATATATATAATATATATAGAAAAAGAGAGTGAGAAAGAGAAATATTTAATTGGTTAGCGTA
>SEYY01008056.1:10000-20000 GCA_009176605.1 Armadillidium nasatum
TCTTCTTCTTTCTCAGATATCATCACTATAGGCAATTTCAATGTTCACCCCGCCAATGGCTTTCATCTAGTTCTTGAATCAACTGGTGAACTTGCCTACAGATTTTCTATCCAGAACAACCTTGAGCTGTTGGTGCAACTCCCAACCCGTATCCCTGACTGTCTTTTTGATGAACCCAATATACTTGATCTTTCCTTAATCTCTAACCCTTCTCCTTATACTGTTAGATTCTTTCCTCCTCTGGGTTTATCCGATTACCTTCTTATCTCTGTTTCGTGTTCCGTCTCTTCAAATCTTCTTGCTGTTGTACTTCTCTAATTTCACATGGAATGATTACTTCTTTCGGAATAGGAATCCCTCGGAGTGTGCTGGGCGAAATAACCTAGGTGATTCTCTCTGGCATGGAGGTGTACATTCTATATTCCTTCCCTTCAACTAAACCTAACAAACCTTTGTTCAACTCTAATTGTTCTCTCACTATCCTCCACAGGGATGCTGCCTTCAGGGATAACAGTCTTCTTCAAACTCCAGAAATTTCTGCAACTTATATTTCATACCAGAATCGTGCAAAATCTATTCTTCGTGATACAAAAACTCTTTTCTCAGCCGCAAATACAATAATCTTTCTAGTTCTCTTCCTCTCGCCCTTTCTGGCATTTTGCAAAAATGTCAACTCTAACTTGGCTTCTTCCTCTTTCTCCTACTCTAGTTTCTTCTGATGGCACAACTGCCATTTTACCTTCTACTAAAGCTGAACTCTTCGCTCAAACTTTTGCCTCTAATTCAACCTTAGACGATTCCGGAGCTATTCCTCCTCCTTCAACCCCCTCCAACTCATTTATGCCTAAAATTGTAATTTCTTCTAAAGATGTCATTTCTGCTCTCTGAGCTTAATTTAACTAAGGTCTTGATGGTATTCCTCCTGTGGTTCTCAAAACTTGTGCTTCCGAGCTTGCAACCTGCCTTGGTAAACTATTTCGTCTATGTCTTTCTACTTCAACCTTCCCTTCTTGCTGGAAACGTGCGCTCATTCAGCCTGTGCCGAAGAAAGGGGACCCCTCTCAACCCTCTAACTATCGTCCAATTTCTTTAACCTCCGTTCTTTCTAAAGTTTTTGAATCTATCCTTAACAGGAAGATTTGGAAACATCTCAATTCTTCTAATCTTATCTCTGATCGCCAGTATGGCTTTCGTAAGAAACTCTTTACTGGTGATCTTCTTTCCCTTCTCTGACTCTTGGTCCTCCGCTCTTCGGCATTTCGGTGAATCTTTTGCTGTCGCGCTGGACATATCGAAAGCCTTTCGATAGAGTCTGGCACAAAGCTTTGATTTCCAAACTTCCCTCTTTCGGAATCTATCCTTCTCTCTGTGACTTCTCTAAGATTTCCTTTCTGGTCGTTCTATAGCAGCTGTTGTAGACGGCCACCGTTCTTCCTTTAAATCTATTAAATAGTGGTGTTCCTCAAAGGATCTGTCCTATCCCCAACATCTTTTCTAATTTTCATCAATGACCTTCTCTCTATTACTTACTTCATCTCCTATCCACTCCTATGCTGATGACTCCACCCTTCATTACTCTTTTCATTTTGAAACGCCTTCTCCACAACAGTTAATAGATTGGGAGAAAGGTGCCCTTGGAGCAACTGAACCTCTGATCTTCTCGTATTTCAAATTGGGGCAGAGAAAACATGGTCGTTTTCAATGCCTCAAAAACTCAATTCCTCCATCTCTCTACTCGACACAATCTTCCACACAACTATGATATCTTCTTCGAAAACACTCAACTCAAACCTTCATCTGTCCTCAATATTCTTGGTGTTTCTTTTTCTCGTGATCTTTCTTGGAAAGATCACATTACTTCTCTTTCTAAACAAGCTTCTAAGAGGTTGGGTGTTCTGAGGCGCCTTCAGAATTTCTTCACACCACCCCAGTTGCTTGCTCTTTATAGGGGTGTTGTTCGCCCCTGTATGGAGTACGCCTCACACATCTGGGGTGGTTCCACTCAGCTCTCCTTGAAAAGGTGGAGTCTAGGGCTTTTCGTCTTATCAACTCTTTTGCCTCTTACTAACTCTCCAATCTCTTTCTGCCCGTCGAATTGTTGCGTCACTCTCTCTATACTATCGCTATTACAACGGACACTGCTCTTCTGAACTCTCATCGCATAACTCCTCCATTGAGAAGGCGACTCGTTTCTACAGTCTCATCCTTTCTCTGTCCAACTCTCATGCCCTTCAAGACTTAACCGCTATGCTCAATCTTACATGTACTCTACTGGTAAAGTCTTGAAAACACTCCCTTAATCTCTTTTCCCATCTTTCTTTGACTTTCATATTTTTAAACACCGTTTATCTGGTCTCGTCGACCTCTAGCGACCAGATTTCTCACATTCCACTCTTTTCTTCAGGTTTATGCTTTTATCGAGTTTAAATAAAGAAAGCAAAAAGTTACAATTTCAACCAATTTCCGAGAGTTTTGAATTTTTTATTTTAAAAAGCATTTGTAATGAAATCATCTCTAATAAATATCTATTATTAAAATAAAATTTTTTTTTACATTCCTAATAAAGATTCCATTAGTTATCACTTACGTACTCCACTCTTTGCTGACATCAGCACATACCCTTCATGTCGATTCTGAGCTTCTCAAGTATTCGATGCTTATGTAGAACAGTTTTTCTGATCTTGATACACACACACACACACACACACACACACACACACACACACACACACACACACACACACACACACACACACACACACACACACTTTCTTTTCAATATATCTGAAGCCTTTCCTCTATTGACACTATAACAATCCTAAGGAATCTTATACATTCCTTAGTTATTATGTTCCTGTTTGGCAAATTTTGACCATGGAAAAACTTTTTAAGATTGACGGGAAAGTTAAGAACGAGTAAAATTTCTTTAGGCATAGATTTTAGGTTAAGATTTTCTATAGTAATGGGATATTTATTTTAAATTTATTATTATTTTTATTATTATTATTATTATTATTATTATTATTATTATTATTATTATTATTATTATTATTATTATTATTATTATTATGCTATTATTATTATTATTATTATTATTATTATTATTATTAATATTATTATATTATTATTAATATTATTATTATTATTATTATTATTATTATTATTATTATTATTATTATTATTATTATTATTATTATTATTATTATTATTATTATTATTATTATTATTATTATTATTATTATTATTATTATTATTATTGCTATATTATTATTTTTATTATTATTATTATTATTATTATTATTATTATTATTATTATTATTATTATTAATAATAATAATAATAATAATAATAATAATATATAATAATAATAATAATAATAATAATAATAATAATAATAATAATATTATTATTATTATTATATATTATTATTATTATTATTATTATTATTATTATTATTATTATCTCATTTCTATAGGTACTACAATGGCAGGTGCTCGAGGGAATTGGCATCTCGCATTCCTCCACCGTTGCGTCGTCCTCGTTGCACAAGGGGTGCCCTGCTTTCGCACCAATTTTGTGTGGACGTAGGAAACCCCAGGCTAGCCCGTAGTGGTGCCTCCTTCTTTCCAGCTACTTCTGTTCTGTGGAACTCTCTACCATCATCTATTTTTCCTCCTGTATTTAATCTTCCACTCTTCAAGGCTTCCGTCTGTGCAGACCTGAGGGATGTGCGTTAGGTCTGTGTTTGAATCAGTTCTTCCCCCTTGTGTGTGCTCCCTCCTTGAAAAAGGCTCTGCCCGTGAGTGGTGCCGAATCTGAAAAATAAATATTAACTTCTTTTAGACTATCCTTTGGAAGATAAGTTTCGTTTTTACAGCAACAAGAGCTCTGGAAGCAAAATATTTTGTATATCTCAATATATTGAAATCAGATTTAATAGGTGTGATTTCCTCATCAAAAAAAACTTTAGATTGCAATGTCTCAACGCTCTCAAGAATAAAACAATTCAGAGTACCAAACATTACGTGGGATTCGTGATGAGAAAACCAATATAAAAAATATATAAAAAAAAAATATCTATGTGGGTATCCTTTCTAATGATTTTTAACACAATTTTAAAACCTCTCCAACTAACTGATCAATCACGCTGATATAATTTTCTAATTAACAATATATCTCTTTCCAATTCTAAAGTGAGTTTTTATTTCTGGAACAAATCTATTAAGGGTCGTTGACGATCAAATTTGGATCTACAGAATAAAACCTCACTACG
This sequence comes from Armadillidium nasatum, assembly GCA_009176605.1. Taxonomy (NCBI): domain Eukaryota; kingdom Metazoa; phylum Arthropoda; class Malacostraca; order Isopoda; family Armadillidiidae; genus Armadillidium; species Armadillidium nasatum. Next base: position 14,274 of record SEYY01008056.1, read on the forward strand.
TCTCTAGAACAGATGGAATCATCTCTAAAAAAATATGTTCGAGAGATCTTAGATTTCAAAAAATCTCCATGAAGTAGAAAACCGTAGAAAGTGTGGAGCATACGTACTCCAGCAATATATATATATATATATATATATATATATATATATATATATATATATATATATATATATATATATATATATATATATATATATATATATATATATATATATATATATATATATATATATATATATATATATATATATGCATATATATATATATATATATATATATATATATATATCATATATATGATATATATATCATATATTAACGTAATATATCTTTACTACATAGTATATATATATATATATATATATATATATATATATATATATATATATATATATATATATATATATATATATATATATATATATATATATATATATATATATATATATATATATATATATATATATATATATATATATATATTAGGTAGAGATGGTTATCCGGTTGCAATCCGGTTATCCAGCCGGATAGTAATACTATCCAATCGGATATCCGGCAAAAATAAAATTCTTTATTATAAGAACTTAACTTTCAAATTATTAAAATATAATATTATCTATCTCTTTCTATTCTATTCTATATAAAATTACCTTTGGCTATTCATGTTAAATTAATTTTGTATTCCGAAAATTCATTAACTTGTTCACATAGCTGCAAACTTGAAATAAAGTTCTTTTGCAACATATATATATATATATATATATATATATATATATATATATATATATATATATATATATATATATATATATATATATATATATATATATATATATATATATATATATATATATATATATATATATATATATATATATATATATATATATATATATATATATATATATATATATATATATATATATATATATATATATATATATATATATATATATATATATATATATATATATATATATATATATATATATATATATATATATATATATATATATAGGGGTTGAACAAAAATATGAAAACCGTGGGAAGAATAGGTAAATATGACAGATATTAACTCTCGGAAATAGAAAAATCACCACAGGGGCTTGTATGTCACGTGTTAGGGGTAATTTATAAATGTGGGTAGGAAGCTTCACTAGCTCTGTGTTCAGCATTCTGTGCTGGTACAAGTAAAGTATGTCCTATCTTGCAGAATTTCAAAAAGAGAAAATTGTTTTTTTTCCAAACATAAAATCTAAGGTCATGGGCCAATATTGTGCTTCCGGAAAAACATTATTCGATAAACACCAGTGTAGACGTAAGTCAGGTGAAATTGGGTGACAGACAGACGAGCATTGCGGAGGATTGTAACAAAAAATAAGAAAACAACAGCTTCAAAAGTTACTCCTAAACTTAATACTAGTCTTGCAAAGCCTTTCATGAACAGTGATTGGAGAACTCAGTAATCTCTTATTCATGGGAGTACTTCAATCGTCAAACCTTTTGTAAACGACATAAATGAATGCCATAAAGTGGAGAGAGAGAGAGAGAGAGAGAGAGAGAGAGAGAGAGAGAGAGAGAGAGAGAGAGAGAGAGAGAGAGAGAGAGAGGAGAGGAGAGGGAGAGGGAGAGAGGAGCATCCTCAAAAGGTTAGAACTGACGGAAAATAGAACCTTTCGTCAGATTATTCGACCTTCAGGCTATTCACAACCTCCCCCAGAGTTTATGTGTAGAGAACACCACCCAAAGAATATAATCTAGAGACTATCTTATGCCACAGGATAGCACAGAGGAGGTTTTGCCATAGCTTATGCAGCCATATCATGGTATTCTGTCGGCTCAATTATCACAATGCCCAATAATGTAACTCGCAAAGGATATGTATGAATTTTGAGTAATAAGTTTCATTCAATGGAACAGAGAAAGTTTCTTGGAAGGTTGTGCCATTTATCAAGATAATTTGACTCCAATTCATCCAGCTTATGTTTTCCATTCATGATTTGATGAACTTTCAGATTAGGTTTCATATCTTTCCTTGCCTCCGAAATCGCCAAACCTTTATCAAAAGAACCCCTGTGGTCAATATATAAGAATAAGGTTAGAGATGTCTATCCATCATAAGCATCCCTACCGGAATTCCGTCTACTTTTCATGAGGAATAGTATGAACATCCCATTATGCACCACTCTGAACTGATATTTGTCCAATTTCTATAAGAATTCAGGCATTTATGAATGTAAAATATGGTCACACACCATATTAAGAAATAAACTCATTCGTTTAACAGGTTTGATTTGTCAAGAATTTGACATTTTTGACAATCGAGGTGCACTAATTCGGAGTATCCTCAATGTTGCAACTCACAAAAAAAGAAAAACGAAAAGATCTTAGAGAACAATAAATGCTGTTCTCAGACGAGCCAGAAAATGTATAGAGGTCCGTGGCTGTACCTTTGAAAATTTATTGTAAAATAACTAAAGTTTTCAAATAAACTTATGTTAGCTTGCTGATATATATATATATATATATATATATATATATATATATATATATATATATATATATATATATATATATATATATATATATATATATATATATATATATATATATATATATATATATATATATATATATATATATATATATATATATATATATATATATATATATATATATATATATATATATATATATCATATTTTATTATAGAATTAGCAATTAATGTGAATTTAAATTAATATCCGGCAATTTACCCGGATCATGAAAACCGGATATTCGGCTGGATATCCGGAAGCCTGCTTTTGAAAATTGCCGGATATCTGGTATTCTCTCATCCGGCAAATTTATTATTCGGCCAATCTATAATATATATATATATATATATATATATATATATATATATATATATATATATATATATATATATATATATATATATATATATATATATATATATATATATATATATATATATATATATATATATATAATATAATTTATTATTCAAAATTAAAAATTTTTTTAAAAAGATTTTTTTTTTTTTTTTTTTTTTTTTTTTTTTGTCAACATCAAATTTGCTTGCAGGAAAGAATTCGAATCTAAACTTTTGTTTTTCAAATACTACTTTAAAAACTTACGATAATTTACCAAAAAAAAAAAAAAAATAAATAAATAATAAGAGAAAAAAATAAATAAATAAAAAAAAAAAATAAATAAATAAATTCAGTGCAGAAAAAGTAAGCATTAAAATATGGAAATTTGTTTAAAGCATTTTCTTCTTCTCAAACATCTTCTGTCTTGAAACAATTCACAATTGTCTTTCTAAAATGTTTTTTCTTTTTACTTTTTATAGCTTTTCTCAATACACTCGCAAACACACAATATATATATATATATATATATATATATATATATATATATATATATATATATATATATATATATATATATATATATATATATATATATATATATATATATATATATATATATATATATATATATATATATATATATATATATATATATATATATATATATATATATACATATATATATATATATATATATATATATATATATATATATATATATATATATATATATAGGCAGTGTCGTAGAAATTGATTTTCTTGTACATCTAGGGGTTTGTTCACCCCTGTGAGGGTATTCAGAAAATTCAATTAAAAATTTTTTCCATGCGGCTTAAGTGCTCCCTTTTTGACCTCAAAAATAGGAAATCTTGGTCAAAATTTGCCAATCGTATAGTTATGTTGCTATTTGTTCATAAACGTTCGATAAACAATTTATTTAGGGAATAAATGAACATTGAACAATGTTCATTTATTCCCTAAATAAGTTGACTGCGATATATATATATATATATATATATATATATATATATATATATATATATATATATATATATATATATATATATATATATATATATATATATATATATTTCTGTTTTACATTTCAGGTATTAGCATGAGTTAAATGATAACACGGGAGGCAGAAAGTCATGTTGTGTTTGACCCCCTCTGCAGGAATTGCCAACATTGAACTTCCCAAGCGTCTCCAGATTGCAAGACATTTTCTTTTCGTGAAGGAACATAAGTGTTCCACCAGTAAGAATGTCATTCTCCAGTGGATTCGAGCTGGGATTCCACCACAGCCACTTAAAAACGTTAAAACAAAGCTGATTGGGCTGATGGATAAAAGATCTAAAGCATCAAAGCAGCGGATTAGTACAGGAGAAAAGCAAGCAGTTTCTGGACAGTTTAAATGATTTTTTGAAATGTTGCATGTTCACGCAAGGATCTGCTTACATGTAACGGTGCAAAAGAACAGTTCGCAGAATGCAAATTGGCAGAGTAGACAAAACTGTAACTGAAATGATGAACAGGAGTTCTGCAAGAAAGTCTCGTATGTAAGAAAGAGTAGCTGATGAAGAAAAGAAGATTCGAGAAGGAATGCCCCGTGCTGTCTGCAGACACTACTGCCATTGAAGATTCAGCTTCATCACCTGATCATTAGGGGACAGAAAGTATACCTGACGATGATTTCGTTACTTTTGGTGTTTACGGAACACAATGCAAATTCCTACCATTGCACTAGAGGCAGAGAGGAATGGAGTGTCCAACAGAGCAGCAGTAGCTATAGGTACAGCGGCACTAGTTGACTATGGTGTTGTCGGTGCAGATGACAAGACCAAAGTTATAGATCCTAAGAAAATCTGGAAAGCACGAGAAAAGCTAAGAAAAAGCCTGACGAAAATAACACAGGAAGAAGAATTGGGAATACTTACAGTGTTTTTTAGATAGCAGGAAAGACAGCACCCTGATCAAGGAAAAGAAAGGCAGTAAGTGGTACAGTAGTAAAAAGGTAAAAGATCACTATGTCGTGAATGGTGAACCTGGAATTGTCTACCTTAAACACGTTGCTGTGACAAAGGGACAGGTGAGGCTATTGCAGATGGGCTGCATGGAGCATTATCAGACATGGGAATTGTTGACAGCATCATTGCAGTTGGAGCTGACAGCACACCTGTCAACACTAGACCTAAAGGTGGAGCAATTCATCTCTTAGAGCAGCAGCTAGACAGACCTCTGCAGTGGTTCATATGAAGCCCCATCTGTGTAAAAAGCTCATAGGTCCCAGTGAAAGTCCCACTCAGTGAAAGAGTCCTGTTGGCAAAGCTCTAACTACATCTGAGACCCTTCCACTTGCAGTCTTCCAAAGCATCTCAGAAGGTGACCCACTTTCTGATGTTGACATAGACGACATTAGTAGAGATCAGGGATACCTCTACAGAATTGTAACAGCTATAAGAACTGGTGTTGTTACTGAGGATCTAATGCATGAAAAACCTGGGATTATGTCATTGGCAAGGTGGGTTACTACTGCCAGTAGAATTTGTCGCCTCTACATAGCAACAGCACAACCTAGTGCAGAATTGCAGTCATTGGCGAAGTTTGTTGTGGTTTGCTATGCACCAACGTGGTTTCGAATAAAATGCAGACCCAGATGCACTGATGGTCCAAAGCATTTGCTGCAACAGATCAAAATCCAAAGACAGCTGTCACCAGACATTGCCAGTATAACATTGCCTGTCATCAAAAGAAACGGTTACTGGGCTCACCAAGAAAATATGCTACTGGCAATGTTAGCAGACGATGATGAAGAAAACAGAAAGGTTGCTATCGATACAATTAAGGCAA
>SEYY01008056.1:25000-32500 GCA_009176605.1 Armadillidium nasatum
CTCTCATCATTCAGGTCTGATACTAAAAAACAAATATATTACAAATATAATATAATATAACGAAATATAATAAAATACATAATATTAATATAATAATTACAAGATACAAAAAAATTAATCAAAAATATTAAAAATATTAAAAAATATTAAAATACTCTACAAATATGAAAATACAAATATTAAATTTCTTTTATTACGATTTTTAACAAAATTCGAAATTTTTGAATTATTTAAATAAAAAAATATTAGTAAAATTATCGATGAAGATTCTTTGAAGACTTTTGAAATTGCGAACATTTTTAATAAAGGAAGCCTCCGTCTTTCTTAATAAATGAATCCGATGATATCAAATTTATTCTAAGGACGTATATATATATATATATATATATATATATATATATATATATATATATATATATATATATATATATATATATATATATATATATATATATATATATATATATATATATATATATATATATATATAATATATATCCCAACGAATTGTTTGGACAAGTGGCAAAAATGTCACAAAAATTATTTTTAGTTATTTTCTTATTAGAAAATAAATCGGTGAAGAGACTTTCCTATGCTTAACTTGTCTTTTCTCTATTGAAAATTTTACTGTGACATTTTTGTCACTTGTCCCAACAATTCGTTGGGACAATTTTTGCAGTGTAAAAACCCTACTTTACAGATGTGTAATTTTCTGTTCCTGGAATGTAACCCTATGGAATATCGTTTGGAAATTTGTTCATTTGTTACAATGTGGGTTACTGGGTGTCTGGTCTCCTTGTCATCTTATTTGCTTCCAGGAACACTCCCAGGATCCATAAGAGCCCATTTTCTTTCCTCAAGGTGGGTGTTTGTTGTTCCTGTCATCTTATTCGCTCCCAGGAACACTAGCATGGGAAGGGATTCAAAAGATCCCATTTTCTTTCCTTATGGTGGGTATTTGTTCTCCATATCGTCTTATTCGCTCCCAGGAACACCAGCATGGGAAGGAATTCATAAGAACCCATTTTCTTCCCTCATCGTCATATAAAACCATTGCTACAGTACCGAAAGAGAGAGAATTAGAAGGAAAATCTAGATAAAGATGAACTTCTTTGGTCTTGCCAACAGAACTAAGATGAATTAAAAGGGAAAAAGGAGAGTGAAAAGATTGTAGTAAAAGTGCCGAAATAGAGAAACCTTATTTTCATTTTCTACGAGCGAAGAGCGTCCACAAAAGTTACAAAGAAAAGTTTTTAATTTATTTTTACAGCATTACAAAGGAAAATTTGAATTTAATTTTTTATAATTATATAATGAAACTCCAGAAACTCAAAATCAGTTAAATTAAAAATAAAATAAAAATTATTATAAATTTAAATAAAGAGTTTATAGGACTCTTCAGAAGATTTGAAATTAGAGAATAAAAATGTTCAAGTTAAGATAAAAAAGACTAGTGAAGATTTCGAATATTAAATTCACTTAAATAATGAAGATTTTTTACTGATGGTGTAAATAATATGAGTTTTTCATTATACATTTCTAATATATATATATATATATATATATATATATATATATATATATATATATATATATATATATATATATATATATATATATATATATATATATATATATATATATATATATATATATATATATATATATATATATATATATATATATATATATATATATATTATATATATATACCCAACCTTAAAATTAACAGCAATGAGTAACTTTATCAACCATTTTTCATTTTTAAATGCATATATTTCTTGCAATTTAAAACAGAAATAAAATAAAAAAAGGAAAAAAAAAAGAAAGAAAAAAAAAGTCAAACTTTTCTTTCAATACCTTTTAATTAGAATAAAAAGAAATTCAAAAAGTTTTCATAATAGAAACTTCTTTCTATTCATTTGGAACTTCCTATAATAACTCTGCTATATTTTACGACAAAGAAACACGCTATTGAAACATTATGACGATTTATCACAAGACAATTAATATATATAAAAAAAAGACCTTTTAAACTGTACATTGTTGTGCTGTAATTCCTTGTATTTGGGTTAGAATTTTAGTGTAATAGACCTTGTAGAAACTATGTAATTAATAACAATATAATAATAATAATTATATATATATATATATATATATATATATATATATATATATATATATATATATATATATATATATATATATATATATATATATATATATATATATATATATATATATATATATATATATATATATATATATATATATATATATATATATATATATATATATATATATATATATATATATATATATATATATATATATATATATATATATATATATATATATATATATATATATATATATTATATAGTATATATCTATATATTATATTAAAGTAATACAATTAAGAATTAGTAATCTTACCTGATTATTACATGAAAATTATTAATCTTACCTGATCTAGGAACGATATGACTTTAAGCAATAATAAACAATTAAATTATTAAAATAATTACTGAGTAAATATGTGATCCAGTATTCTCCTACCAATTGTAAATTAATGATTATAATAGCGTCAATGCACAAATCTATATTCCATAATTCTATAGCTAAGAGAGAAAGAGAACTTAATAAATACGATTCTCACAGTTATTACTATAAATCAATACTAAACGTTCTCACAAAGTGATTCTTTTTGAAGAAGTTTCAAATAATATTGTAGCGAATTGGCTTCATAAAAGGCGAAGAGAATCAACAATTTGTAAATATCACAAGTGCAGTCAAGAAGCTTACGTTATGAAGGGCAAAAAGATTTAAAGAAAAACACACAATTACTATTAATTTCGACCATCAAAATAAGTAGAAAAATATTTCATATTTTCACCAAAGGGAGAATTAGAAAATAAAAAATAGAAACTCTCACATAATTTTAGTGCAAGTGGCCAAAGTTCATGTATTCCGCTCTTCAGTGCATGTTCAATTGGGATCATTCCCTTATATATAATGTACTGAATAAGTACTTTACGATAAATTTTAGTACAAAGGAAACCGTCTTTAAGCGAAGACTACCTTTCCCCTGGAATACAAGTGGGTTAGCAAAAGTGGAAGAAGCTAATTAAAGAGGAGGATACTGGAGATAACACAAAAAATTCACAAGAAGGGTACCAGGAGTAGAGTGGCAGATTCTTCGGATGCGAAGATGTACATTCTCTAAGATTTCGGAGCAGGCGTAGAATCCGAAGCGAAAGGAGCAGACTTTGCAGATGATGGAACGGACGTGGCAGGATCAGACGCCTGTAGACGAAGAGGATATAGATACAAAAGAAGAACTCATGTCCGGTTGCTATTTGGACGCTGTAATATTGAGGCAACGGTTGAAGCGCTCAAAAACTCAGAAGGGACTTTTATAGGGTGTTTCCAAAGCTCTTCTGAAGCATCGACTAGGACGTAAATAATAGTACAAGTTCTCAGGGTTTCCTGTGCTTAGAAAATGCCCAGAGATGAATGCAAGGCGGAAGGAAAGATGCTGAACTCATGTTCCCTCATAGATATATAAATCTCTTCTTGAAGTTTTCAGTCCTGTTTGCTCTAACGGGCGAAAGCAAATAGGTCAGTAGAACACAAAGGTGTTTTACCAATAATAGCCTGAAACGGTGAATACCCAGAGTTATTGGGAATACAACTCAGACTGAGGTGATGTAAAGTTAGAAGAAACATAGGCAGGGAAAGAAACTAATTGTTTTTTTTCTCTGTCAAAGCAGATCTTGGAGTCATTTGGAACAGCTCCTCAAGACGATTGTACTTAAAGGTATATGCAGAGGTTCGAAGTCGGTGAAAGCATATTAATCAGGAAACTTTGAGAAAAACTTATCGAGAATGGGCATTTTTTCTGTATTACTGTAAAGTGATACCCCAAATCTGGAGATCCACTTTAAAAAAGTGTAAGAAATATGACTTTGCTTAAATGCCAGATATGAGAAAAAACTTCCCTCCATTTCGTATTATGACTAGGCAGGTTAGAAGATAGATGTAAAGGGTAGAGGGATATGCTAGAGGAACTACCAGGTGGTGAAATAGCAGGAAAAAGACTTATAATATTGATGTGAAACTTTTCAATGCGCTGCTATGGATTTTTTCAAATGTTTCACAGGAGACTTGATACAAACCAATAAATGAATGTTCCTATCCAAACCAGGTAAAAAAACGTGCCATTAAAAGATGTGTAAAACTATGAGGGTCGTAAAAGGGCTACCTACTGATGGGGACAGGAACGAAAAACCGAAAGGGGAGACGTCGAGACTACACAGCACACAGAAATGTTGTCGGACAAGTAGAAAGATTTAAGCGATGTAAGGATATTTTTGGACATATTCTCTACTTGGAATAAATTTATAACATTAAAGATACCAACATTAAATTTGGGGAATGTTCATTTGTGGCCGAGATACGCATTTTCGAATTCTTGTAAAATTTCTGTTATGACAAAAACTTCGGCATTGCACTGGATCCTCCTTACTTTTATTTCAACTTTCTAATTTTTTAGTCGATCAAGAGCCAAAATCTCAAGATCACTTGCAGGAAGACCATTATAGAAGCGATTTTTAATTCAGATCAATAAAAAAAGGAAGTCGAAATAGATCCAATAAGATTATTGAAAAAAATATTCACAAATATTTTACTCGTGTAACTTTTTCCTAGAAATAAATACAAAAATTGTCTGAAAGTGAATTAAAGACAAGATCTTTCTCCAGTCTTCAAAATGAATTTGGCTCAGATTTGTCGAGTAAAAAAAAGTTTTGACAAAAAAAAGGAAGGGTTGTAAGAATCTTGAACTTTTCACAACCTTCTCCTTTTTTCGATGATAAATTGCCTTGCCACTGATCGAATCAAACCCGAACTATTCAAAACACTGGAAAAAGACTATAAATAGAAAGTTATTGGAGCCGTTTTTTGATAGGCATTCCTCAAAAAGTAAAAACCAAAATATTTTAGAAAAAATTTCAAAGAAATTAAAAAAAAAAAAAAAAAAAAACTCCCCAAATTTTTTGGGTCAGAACTTTTTTAGGCATCCATTCAAAATCTGAACAAAATTTGTTCAAATAAGTTCGTCCTAGAGTGTTTCTGAAAATTTGAGATAGATCGCTCAAACAACAACGAATTTACTTAAAAAAAGGAAGTTATGTGATCTCGGAATCTATTGATACTACAGGAATTTTACAAGAGTGCAAAAATGAGCAACTCGCCCAATTATAAGCTGTCCCAAAATTGTATGTTGGTACCTACATAATTAAATATTTTATGTCAAAAAGTAAGAATAGGGTTTTTAAAAAAAAATTAAAAAAAAATAAAAAAGCCCGAAATCTTTTGGTGATAAATGGCAAAAGAAGAATTCAAAAAGACCAAAATAGGTGACGATGGCTGTTTTCTTAGTCTTGCTGATGTATGGAGATTTAGTAGTGGGCTCTCAAAAGATCCCCTTTACTGAAAAAAGATGTACCATGCAGTTTGATGGAAATTCTAATGATCAGGGAGAAGGGATAACGGGAGGCCCTGGGACAAAGGTTGGAGCTCTAAAGTCTCCACAAGATCTTCAATGAACCAGATCCTTTTTGAAAATGAGGTTGAGGAGAGAGGCCATTGGGGACTTAGTGATACGGATAATACAGGCTTTTAAAATAGGGAAGAATTAAAAGGAAGAGGAGATAGATTGAGGAAAAAAATCAGAGAGGGTACTTCGCAAGAAACAAAATTGAAACGAAGTCAACTTTTATGGTCTAAGATGGTGAAATTCCCACAATTGATAAGTAGAAATGGATTAATGACGTCCACGACCATGAAAGTTATTTAAAAGAGCGACGAGATAGATTGAGGCAGACCAAAACTAGTGGTAAGTTCTCTGTAACAAAGTATGGAAACAATTAGCAATGCATGCCTTAACAGCCATTGAAATCAAATTCTACCTAGTATCAAATATCCTGACAAGGATGTATAAAAAGATATTAAAGATGAATGTTTCCTCATAACCAGTATCGTATTTTCGGCAATAGGGCTCCGAAGTGGTGGTGGAATACACACTGGACTCGAAGAACAGTTAGTAGAAAGTTGAAGAGCGAGAAAGTGGAGGTCTGTCTGGAGTAAATGCTGCAGTTGTGCAGTTGAAGAACGAAGAACTGCAGTCGGAGAGACATGTGATGTAAAGCTGCTGGAGTACGAAATGGAGAAGCTGGATGAAAGGATGGTTTGAAGACAATGCCCTTTTTACCATATCAGGAACACCATAGTGCACTTCAATTCACATAAGTTCCGTAGTACAAGAGAGAAGGGTAAGCCTGCTGACTCTGTGTTCCAAGAACGGTCGAATTTAAATGGAGTTGTATGTCATTACTGCAGCATGCACTTGCACAAAGGTGGATGAGGGAGTGGTCTACGAAACTTTGCCAATTGATGGAGAGGTCTGACCCTTCAAACAAAGAGAAACTGCAGCGTCATGCAGGTAGGGGATTTGACCTCTGGAGACAGATTCAAAACAATGAGGTACTGAAATGGCATATTTCTTGGTTTGCGAAACAGCTACATGTAAAAGAAATCGGTCATCCGTGAGTTATTACCCGAAGACATTACGATACAAAATAAATAGGCTATACAATATATTCGTATAAACATATACAGACAATGAAATATCCTCAAAAGATACAAACTGTAGTCAACGAAAGAGAAGAAAGATTTGCAAAACTTAAGAGAAAAAGTAGAAGCTCTCTCAGAAAATTTCAGCGCTTTAGGGCATGGTCTGTTAGTGATTATTCACCTTCTCTCTCCCTCTCTCTCTCTCTCTCTCTCTCTATATATATATATATATATATATATATATATATATATAATATATATATATATATATATATATATATATATATATATATATATATATATATATATATAATATATCCTGCGGTGGGCAGAGGTCTGCCGTCTACCGTGGCTCGAACGGTAGGGTGATTGACTCATGCTTGAGGGCGCCGGTTCGATCCCACTTCGGGATCCTAGGTATAACTACCTAGAAAGTTCCTCTCCTCGAATAGGTAATGCCCGTGAGATGTGAACTTTTTTTTAAAAAAAAAAAAAAAAAAAAAAATTTCCATCAGAGTTTGTGAAACACCTTAAATCTAGATAAGTTTAAGACCGACATGTCGCCGATCCACAGCATTTGAAAGTGTGTAAGTCAAACGAAGGTGGGAAACCAGGTAAAGAGAATGTATTCCAGACTTCAACAGTAAAGTACAAGTATGATTGATCGTAGCGGCAAAGTTTAGGGACAGAGTTTGGCAGAAAATGGATGAGACTGAATAAAGATGTATTTTAGGAATCCTTCTAAAAGCAGAAGGTATGTGTCTGAAGAGTTCAGAAGAGCATTGTTCGTTGTAAATGGAGAGAATGACGCTACAATTTGAATGCACAAAGAAACTGGAAAGAATTAGTGAGAGAGGAAGAGTT
>SEYY01008056.1:35000-42850 GCA_009176605.1 Armadillidium nasatum
AATGACAAGTGTATAAGTAATAATAATAATAATAATAATAATAGTAATGACAATTGTATAGGTAATAATAATAATGGTTTAATAATTTATATTTATTTTTTTTAATTTTGCGCGCACATGATTTTACTAAACTCATTTTTTATATCATCAGGTAAATTATAATATAAAATACCGGAGGTGTAACTTATTGATTGATTGTCGTGCAGTACTTAGTAGAAAGAAGCTTTTAGGTTGGTGTTATTTTCTTAGGATTATTCCTCGTTCAGTTCGATTATTTAGATGGCTTATTTTTTAGGAATTCACATGTATCGTTGATGATTACTTTTTATATTTCATTCAGGAGATATTTAGAAGATGATCAAATTGCAATATGTTACGTTTTTTTGAATAAATGTGATATATGGCTAAAAAATGGAGGTGTAACTTACTGATTATCGTGCTTTTACTAAGTTAGTAGAAAGAAAGCTTTTAGGTTGGTGTTATTTCGTAGGATTATTCCTCGTTCAGTCTGATTATTTTGATGGCTTATTTTTTTGGGAATTCACATCTATCGTTGATGATTACTTTTTGTATATCATTTAGCAGAGAGGGATTTAGAAGAGGATCAAATTTACATATGTTACGTTTTTTGAATAAAGGTGATATATGGCTAAAAAATCTCAACTGTCACTGAGTAAACTATAACACACTTTTATATTGCTACGATTTGATGTGAATTTTTTTGGGGACTGCTCACATAATGAGATGAAATAAATTAAATAGGGGTGAACGTGTGCAAATTATATATTTCACAATACATACAATGAACTAGATTTTGTTAATTTTACAAGGATATACATATACTTTGAGAGGTTGTTTATTACTGTGTTTGTTTTCTTTAAAGGTTAAATTTTTATCAATGACTCCAACTATTTTTGCGTTACGGGTACAGGTTAGTTCGATATCGTTTAATTTAATTTTGAAGTTATTTCCTACTTTTTTTGTTGCTTATTATAATGTAAGAGTTTTAATGACAGTTTTTTGCATCAATCTAGGTATGAATGATATAAAATGCTATTCAATTTTGGAAGAGAGTTTCTTAACTTTTGTTACTAATCATTACAGAGATATATTTATCTGCGAATGAGACGGTGTAAGTAGTTGTGTGAGTTGATTAAGTCTTTTTTCATATAGATAAGAGAAGTGGTACTAGTATGAATCCTTGTGGAGCACCAGATTTAATTTTATTTTATGTGTATTGAAAACGTATCACCCAACCTTGATATATTGTTATCTCTCTTTGAGATAAATTATAAACCACTTTTAATTTAAGACGGTCGAAGCCCTATCAATTTAATTTGGTTATTTAGATATCAAGGGCTATTGTAACGGGTTTTGAAAAATCTATTAACAAAAAGACGAACGAAACTTTATTTTCTAAATTTTTGTAAAGGTTTTCAGTTAAACAAATATGTGCATCCGAAGTTGATCTCCCCTTTTTAGAAACCAAACTGGAAATCACTAAGTTAATGAGTTTGAAGTGAAATATTCTGTTATACTTTTTTTCTCGAATATTTTACTAACAGAGTGTGCAATGGATATTGGTCTGCAGTTTTTAGTGAGGGAAGGGAGGGTCGTCTTTCATAAAAATAAGATTTAAGCGGGAAATATTTAAGGGGGGAGAGGGGAAATGCACTTCAAATATGCTAGTGGGGTAGAAATGATGTTTGGAACGAGCTTATGTTTGTCGTTAGGGAAGCTCAAGATATGAATTACATTTCTTATTTTTTAGCTGGCAACTATATTTTGAACTTTTAATGAATAATAATAATAATAATAATAATAATAATAATAATAATAATAATAATAATAGTAATAATAATAATAATAATAATAATAATAATAATAATAATAATAATAAGTAGAATTAATTAATTATTTTGCCACTATTACTTTTTATGAAATTGGTATTTTCAATTTACCTTTTATTTTTTTATAAATTTTTATTATTATATTATTATTATTATTATTATTATTATTATTATTATTATTATTATTATTATTATTATTATTATTATTATTATTAAAACTATTAGAATTATTATTATTAGTAGTAGTGATAGTGATCTAGAATAAAAAATAATTAATGATTTAGAAAATTTATAGATGAATTAAAAGTTAAAAGAGAATGTAGAAACAGAACTAGAAAGAAGTTATATTAAATGATGTTTTTTTTTTTTTCTTTTTTTTTTTTTAAATAGTACAACAAAAAAAGACTAAATTTCCCAATGAATGCTTATTGTTTGAATTCATAATTTATTCTTTCAGAGTTTTAAATCATTCAAATATTTAATTTGTGATTCAGAAAGTTTGCCTTTATTTTCTTTAAAGAAAAACTTATCCTTTTTCTGTATAGAAAAAAATGAGATCTGTTTATGTATGATAATTGAGTCCCATGACAAAAAATGGTTTCATTCATACAACTCCTCTTCAAAAAAAGGGTTCTCATACGTCACTCTCTCACTGACTACCTGAAATCTCTCTCTCTCTCCTGTCTCTCTCTCTCTCTCTCTCTCTCTCTCTCTCTCTCTCTCTCTCTCTCTCTCTCTCTCCTGTCATTGAATTGTTACACTACTTTCACTTTTCAATCAAAATTTCAACTGGCATTGCTGTTCGAACCCCTACAGGCAATTGCTCTTCTGAACACGGAGTTTTATCTTTTCTCTTTTTAACACTTTGCTATTAGATTTGACTCCAAGACTTACTTTTACGCGTTGTCTACTTATAAAGTTTGGAATATTACCTCCATTTATGTTTTAATATTTCCTGCATATATATATATATATATATATATATATATATATATATATATATATATATATATATATATATATATATATATATATATATATATATATATATATATATATATATATATATATATATATATATATATATACATATATATATATATATTACAGAGAAAGATTTGAGAATTTTTTCAGAGAATGGGAAAGAAAAACTACCCAATAAATATAAAATAAATACAACAACAATATCCATGTCATAGAAATTCTTTAAACACACTCAAACAATGCGATTGTTTGGCAAAACTTTTAAATTCTTTTTATTTTATATGCAATAAAAGCATGAAGAAGAAAAACTGTTATATTCAGTTTATTGTGCATGCTATGAAAGAACACATAAACACAATTTGTATACATAAATTTTCACGTCTTTAAAGATATGTAAATTTAAAAATTAAGAACTGTATTGCAAGAGAATACTTCATTCTTAATTAACTTACATCTTATATTCATGCTCTTTATATATATATATATATATATATATATATATATATATATATATATATATATATATATATATATATATATATATATATATATATATATATATATATATATATATATATATATATATATATATATATATATATATATATATATATATATATATATATATATACTCTTGTCACCTTTCCCACTCTCGTGGGGTAGTGCCCGCCTTAATTCCTTCACAGATGTACATACACACCTTACCTTTCACCCACCGCCCTCACCACCGCTCTCAAGGTCCCAATGTCATCCGCAGCTCTCCTGCCCTCTCCCAAAATCAAACTCCTTTCACCCAAAATCTCCCTCATTCCATCCATCCATCTCCACTTTGGCCTCCCTCAACCTCGGATTTAGACCTTTTTCACAACACCCTGTATTCATTCATTCTACACACATGCCCAAACCACCTTAGAACACCCTCCTCTGCTCTATCAGCCATTTCCCTTCTCCAATCTCCATTCACATATCTCCCCTATTTCGTTTCTGATCCTATCTACCCTTTTCAAATCACATATCGTTCTCAGTCCCTTCATCTCGAATACATTCAATCTTTTCCTCACCTGAGCATTCATCATCCATGCTTCACATCCATACATTACAGATGGTAAACACATACGCTCAAACATTCGTACCTTAATTTCCCTTTCTTCTTCCCTTCCCCCATCACTTTTATTCCTTCCACCACTCTATTCTTATTTCCTTTTCTATCTCTCTTTTTCCATCCATCAACATTCCCAAATATTTGAATTCTTCCACCTCCTTCAGTCTCTCACCCCAACCTCTACACTCTCCCATCATTCCTCTCTTGCAACCTCTTCCTCACCCTCATATTATATATATATATATATATATATATATATATATATATATATATATATATATATATATATATATATATATATATATATATATATATATATATATATATATATAATATATATATATATATATATATATATATATATATATATATATATATATATATATATATATATATATATATATATATATATATATATATATATATATATATATATATATATTATATATATATATATATATATATATATATATATATATATATATATATATATATATATATATATATATATATATATATATATATATATATAT
This sequence comes from Armadillidium nasatum, assembly GCA_009176605.1. Taxonomy (NCBI): domain Eukaryota; kingdom Metazoa; phylum Arthropoda; class Malacostraca; order Isopoda; family Armadillidiidae; genus Armadillidium; species Armadillidium nasatum. Next base: position 39,470 of record SEYY01008056.1, read on the forward strand.
ATATATACGTTTAGTGTTGTCTGAAGAGGGAAGCGTGTCAGCATTCCGTAACGTGACAATTGTTTTAACCTTCTACTTTTGTTATGTCTTTTTTACTTCGTCTGTTATCCATATTTTAGTGTTTTATCTTTTATTATTTTATTAAAAGTTGTTTTAAATTTACGATTTACATAACCCGGAATACGAGAGAGTTAGTTTCCTAAAAGATCTATTATATATATATATATATATATATATATATATATATATATATATATATATATATATATATATATATATATATATATATATATATATATATATATATATATATAATATAGAGAGAGAGAGAGAGAGAGAGAGAGAGAGAGAATAAAATAATACCATGTTAAATATTATATAATTTTCATGTTCTCAACACTGTGTAGATAAGCCTGCGTATGTGCTTATCGTGGAGTTTAGATGCTAAGTCTTCATGGTTCTATTTCTGAATAGAACACCCATTGCTGTGTAACGGGTAAACCAAGATCATATTGTTATATGTGACCACTCAGGCTTCGAAAGAGAGCAAAATCATTAGTGCTTGTTTAGTTGGAGCGTCTATAACGAAAACAGGTGAACTGTTTAACGGGTTCCGAACGGCAGTATCGACGGTGATGACAGATTACACAGAACAAGGTAAGAGACGTCATTGGCAAAGATGAATAATTGACGTAAAGTGACAGAGAGTTGTCGTCGAATATTATTATTATTATTATTATTATTATTATTATTATTATTATTATTATTATTATTATTATTATTATTATTATTATTATTATTATTATTATTATAGAATTTCTGTTGCAAAGGTGAGAGCAGAGGTAAAGAAAAACAGCTGAAAAAATACAGCTTCGGTAAGAGCTATACAGCAAGAGCTCTATAAATTTAACTTTCATGGAAGGGCTGCAATTTCGAAACCATTTATAACCGAAGCCAAAGCTAAGCTGCGAAAGAAGTGGCGCTATGATCATAAAATATGGACAAATAATGACTGGAAAGAATCGCGTGTGGTTTTATGAATCATCGTTTACATTACTCAAATGGACGGCCGAGTTTAGGTTCTGAGTACCCTAAAGAAACCTGCTATCCTGATTGCCTGCTTCCAACAATAAAGCATGGAGCTGTTCCGTTAATATATATATATATATATATATATATATATATATATATATATATATATATATATATATATATATATATATATATATATATATATATATATATATATATATATATATATATATATATATATATATATATATATATATATATATATATATATATATAGATATGAAGGGGCTTTCCTGTTTCATATCGACAAGCGAAATTTTATTCCTGAGCCAATGCCAGCGAATTATATATGTGATGTTCAAAAAAAACTTTTAAAAAAATTAATTCAAAATTCAAAACACACACTGGTGAACTCGCCTACAACTTTCCAGAACAACCTTTCTATCCAGAACAACCTTAAGCAGTTGGTGCATCTCCCTATCCGTATCCCTGATCGCCTTGTTGATGAACCCTACATACTTGATCTTTTCCTAACTTCTAATCCTTCCCCTTATTCTGTTAAATTCTTTCCTCCTCTAGGTTCATCCAATCACCTTTTTATCTCTGTATCTTGTCCTGTCTCTTCTAGTCTTCCGCAAGAACGGCCCCCGCCTTCGGCGAGGAGACGTTTCTGGCATTTCGGTGCCACTAACTGGTCTAATTTTTTATTTCCCATGGAATAATTACTGTTTCCGTAGGAGGAGTCCCTCGGAATGTGCAGAGCGCATAACCGAGGTGATTCCCTCATTGGTATGGAGGCGAACATTCCATTTTCTTTCCCTTCTACTAAACCTAACAAACCCTGTTTTAATTCTGCTTGTTCTCGGCCTATCCGCCACAGAGACAGGATTACCGTCGTCTTCAAACTCCAGAAACTCATGCAACTTATATTTCATCCTGGAATCGTGCACAAACTCCATTCTTCGTGACACTAATAACTCATTTCTCCGTAGAAAATGCAGTAATCTTTCTGGTTCTTCTTCTTCACGGCCTTTCTGACATTTTGCAAAAAAATGTTAATTCTAACTTTGCTTCTTCCTCTTTTCCACCTTTAGTATCTTCAGAAGGTACAACTGCCGTTTTGCCTTCCTCTAAAGCTGAACTCTGCTCAAACTTTTGCCTTTAATTCAACCTTAGACGATTCCGGAGCTGTTCCTACTCCTTCAACCCCCTCCAACTCATTTATGCCTAAAATTGTAAATTCTTCTGAAGACATCATTTCTGGTCTCACTGAGCTTAACACTAAGAAGGCGTATGGTCCTGATGGTATTCCTCCTGTGGTTCTGAAAAGCTTGTGCTTCCGAGCTTGCACCCTGCCTTGGTAAACTATTTCGTCTCTGTCTTTCTACTAAAATTAAAATTTCAAAATATCGATATATAAGGTCAGACAACTTCTTAACCTATATACATATATATATATATATATATATATATATATATATATATATATATATATATATATATATATATATATATATATATATATATATATATATATATAGTCAACTGTAGTTGGTGCAGATAAGTTAAATTGTTTTTTTTTTTTTTAATGAATTTTACAGATATATTCTTCTCTCCAAGCGTATATAAAAAGAATTATTATTTTCAGTGGGATTTTTGAACTCTCTAAGCAATTGTTATTTCTGACAGAGAATTGTTCAGAACATTTATTTCTTCTACATCGCCAGTAAATAGTATTACCAACTAAGAAAAACCGCTATTTATGTTTTTTGGAACAGTATTTTTCGGAATATCATTAAATTGTTGTAGAAAAAGAGCTTCATGAAGGCGTAGTCTTTGTTTGATTTTAATTAATAGATTAATTTTTCTTTTTCACTGTTATCGTACGTAAAAAATATCCATTTGTATTTAATATATTTATATCTAAAATATTTGGATTTATTTTTTATGTAATTTTTATTTTTATTTTTAAATAAAGCTTACATTATTAAAAAAAAAATGGCAGAAAGAAGAGCACACACAGTCTAGGCTGTGAAAAAGTGGCTATAAAATATCACCTAAAAAGAATCTTATTATTATTATGTTGCTCCACACCATCACATCGTACGATAGGACGCTATACGACTTTAAGAATTTGTTCACTACTGAAATTTGTAAAATTTTAAAAATGAGATGCATTTCAGGATTTTTTCGCTATTTTTTTCGATATTTAAAACTCGATAACTTACTTCCCTTTCTTTTCTCGGCTTTTTAAATATTATTTTCGTTTCTTTTGGGTAATGTTCTATACAAATAATGTAAATTTTGTTACAATCGACTGGGGTAGATATACTTTAAAAGATTATATAT
>SEYY01008057.1:0-2500 GCA_009176605.1 Armadillidium nasatum
GAGATTAAATTCAATAGGAAACACAGAAGATGGGAGAGAATTCCGCAAAACAGAGTTGGCTGGAAAGAAGGAGGAACCACAACGGACAAGCCTAGAGTTCCAATGTCCACACAAAATTTATGTGCAGACAGTGTACCCTTTGTGCTACGAAGACGCTGCAAAGGTGGAAGGAATGCAAGAGGACAGTTCCCTCGAGCATTTGTCATTGTAGTACCTATTGAAAAGAGACAAGGCGCCAACATCACGTCACAAAGATAAAGAGTCAAGTGAATTAGAAAGAGTGGAACAATTTATAAGTCTTTTAGCCTTTGACTCAACCCTATCTGAAAGATGGGTAAATCCTTAGTTACCCCTGATATGAGAGCAGTACTCCATACAAGTGAGAATGAGGACATTTTAAAATTGGAGCAACTACGAAGAAGAAAAAAAACTAGCAATTTAAACAAAACTCCCAGCTTATTAGATACCGAACTAGCAACCATTGTAATGTGAGGTTTCAAAGACGTCTCTAGTCTGAATAATAACAAATATTAACAGAATTTTGTATTTTAAAATAAAACTTACTATAATAATAAAAATAAAACCAGTATTAAGGTAAGAAAAACTAAAAAGTTAAAACTGGTCTTTATCTACAACAATGCTGATGATTTTCATATTAATATTTAAAACAGAACAATGACTGAGAAAGAGAGAATAAAACAAAACACAATTTCACTTAGCACATACAAGACATGACTAGAAAAAGTCAAGATCCCTTTATCAGAGATCACATACGCACACACACACATATATATATATATATATATATATATATATATATATATATATATATATATATATATATATATATATATATATATATATATATATATATATATAATATATATATATATATATATATATATATATATATATATATATATATATATATATATATATATATATATATATATATATATATATATATATATATATATATATATATATATATATATATATATATATATATATATATATACATATATATATATATATATATATATATATATATACACTAATAAATATGCATATACACATCTCTTAATCAAATATTCAGCATAAATATACAAAGAAGTTACATCCACAAAAGATATAAATATTCAAAAGGATTTCTGAAGAATGATCTTGACAATGAATTTCATACAGAAATGATCGTCTCAAAATTCGTCTTTAAAAAACATTTGAAGTTGAAGAATTCTTTTGTATTATTTTTCACAAATAATTGACATTTCAACTAACAGAGATTGATTGCAAGATCGACAATTGAATTAACTTATACATGAAAAATTATGAATTCCATTATAATATGTAATTATATATTATATATATATATATATATATATATATATATATATATATATATATATATATATATATATATATATATATATATATATATATATATATATATATATATATATATATATATATATATATATATATATATATATATATATATATTATATATATATATATATTATATATATATATATATATATATATATATATATATATATATATATATATATATATATATATATATATATATATATATATATATATATATATATATATATATATATTATATATATATATATATATATATATATATATATATATATATATATATATATATATATATATATATATATATATATATATATATATATATATATATATATATATATATATATATATATATATATATATATATATATATATATATATATATATATATATATATATATATATATATATATATATATATATATATATATATATATATATATATATATATATATATATATATATATATATATATATATGTATATATATATATATATATATATATATATATTCTGTGATTTTAGGTATTGGATTAACTGTTCAACTTTAATGTTGTTTTATCATTACATTTTTTCTATATAACACAAGTTAATGAGAGAGATGACAGTGTTTGTCTCTGGCAATTTATCAAAATTTGGTATTAATTGTCATAATGAACATTTCAAATCACTCTCTACATCAAGCCGTCCTCGAGAAATTTTGATTTGATGTAAAAAGTATAAAAAGCCCGGACTCACAAAGGTACGTGGACGAAAACTGCACTAAGAATATGGCAACTTTCATAGTAATTTGTAAATACATGTGGGGAAAGCTCAACCAAAAGTCATCAACAGTTATATCTGGAAATTCTGCTCTTGCTTGGGAATCACATTTAATTAAGCTCGATGGAATGCTCTTGAAGGGAATCTGGGAGTATGTCTACACAGATGTTGAATGGATACCTTGCTAAATTAAACTGAAAATATTCCGAAGAACTATCTAGATAAATACTTTCCTAATTCGTCCACCAGGGATACCAAATGTTCTGTAATAGAAGCTATTCAATTCATCCTCAACAAATTTGTTTTTTTTATATTTTTTTAAAGTTGAAGACTCCTCCCCTGAAATTCTCTCA
>SEYY01008057.1:7500-12500 GCA_009176605.1 Armadillidium nasatum
AGAATGTTCCAAGCTTTATTGGTGGGATGTATGCAAGGGTGAACATGTCGGTAATGTCTGAACAGAGTTGGAAAGAAAAAGTATTAGGCTGCTTGGATATATCGCATGAGTCTTTCTCAAAAGAAAAGGTATGCATCTAATGAACTCCGGAAAGTGGTGTCCGTTGAAATGAGTGTCGTAGTAGGGGAGTGATTCATCATTTCAAAGATCAGACCAGAAAAAAAATTGTAGAGGGTTAAGGAGAGCTGGAGAGTTGATAAGTAGAAGAAGTTAGTTAGAGTTCGATATTCAAAAACCAACCTACAATGTTGACACATTAATATACAAATCGAATGATGGTTTTACAAAAAGTTTGCAACTCGGAGCACTGTGAAGAAATTGAAAAGGCACATTAGAACATCTAACATCTTCGAAGATTATTTACTGCTCCTTCGAGGAAGTGAAAGTTAACCTACGTCTGACAAATGCAATATTTGTACCATTCAAATATCGCGGTGTTACTTTTTATTATTAACTTAATATTGTAGTAGTAATATTTTTTGAAATTTATATCTTCTTTTGAATCCGCTCCCAGAATAAGCTCATGAGCATGTTCATTGGGCCAGCGTTGTTTTTCATCGTCCCCTGTCTTCTAGAATACGATCTTCGAGCAATTTTTGCATTGGAACTACTCTCTGATGTCTTCACAAGGAGTTCTTCAGTCAATCTCTCACTAATTTCGAGGTCTTCCTCATGGTCTGTTTTCCACTGGTTTCCACTCCATCTTCTCTTAGTTACCTTTATCTTCTGCAACCTTTCGAAGTTTCCTCATCATCTTAATCCAGATGTATCAATTAGGTTTATGATAAATTTCAACCACATATGCTCTCTGACTCTTGTTTTCTCCCTCTGTCTCTTCTGATTTTCCCAGCTATATCTTAATATGTTCATATCTGCAGTTTGAATTGTGATCTTTCCTTGTGGTCAAGCTCCAATATTCCGCTACATATAGCAGTAATACTGTTAAAAGATTATCTTCTACATTTTCTATTCCTATCTGTCTGTCTTTTATGATGAGGTACAAAGCACTGTTTTGCTATATTGTTCAAACTTGCTAGTAGTGTCCTGTGCACTTCTTCTTCTTCATCCGAATATAACTCCTACGTATTTATATATGTCCACATTCATAATTTACAACCTACCAACCTCCATTCTCTAGTCTCTCTCTCTCTCTCTCTCTCTCTCTCTCTCTCTCTCTCTCTCTCTCTCTCTCTCTCTCTCTCTCTCTCTCTCTCTCTCTCTCTCTCTCTCTCTCTCTCTCTCTCTCTCTCTCTCTCTCTCTCTCTCTCTCTCTCTCTCTCTCTCTCCTCTCTCTCTCTCTCTCTCTCTCTCTCTCTCTCTCTCTCTCTCTCTCTCTCTCTCTCTCTCTCTCTCTCTCTCTCTCTGTTCATTTTTGTTATTTGTGTCTTGTCCAATTTGTTAAGGAAACACATCACTTCTTTCAACTTTTTTTCTTCCTTTTTAACTAAAACACGCCAAATCGTCTGCAAACATCAAAATTATCAATCTCTTTCCACAACTTTCTTATCACTTTACCCAAATATGCCACAAAAAGAATCAATTGTGAATTTTTGGGAAAAAAAATATAATTTTTTTTCCTTTTTTCCCTTAAAAAAAAAAAAAAAAAAAAATAATATATATATATATATATATATATATATATATATATATATATATATATATATATATATATATATATATATATATATATATATATATATATATATAATGCCTAATTCGAGTGATCGTGGGGTTGGGCGTAGACGGGGGCTTTCCATTTCCTTTGCTAACGTTCGTGGCCTTCGATCTAATTTAGCGTCTGTTGAACACTACCTCACTACCTCTCTTCCTAACCTTTTGCTTCTGTCTGAGACCCAGTTGGACAGGGATTCTTTCTCTTGCAATCTTAATGTCTCTAACTACAACTTTTTTCACAATTTCCGTCTAAATGGTGGAGTCTGTGCCTATATTAACATTAACACTCCTGTGACACGTCTCGTAAATCTTGAATCTCCTAATTTCGACGTCTTATGGCTTAAAATCTGTCTTCCTACTACTACAATTATCTTGTGTTTCTGCTACTGCTCCCCTAATGGAACAGATTTTCCAGTTTTTTTTCAATACCTTACTACTACTCACGAGACTGTCACTTCTTCTCATCCAAATGCTGAAGTCCTCTATTTAGGGGATTTCAACGTACACCACACTGAATGGTTGGGCTCCTCCCATACTGATACAGGTGGGAGGGAGGCCAAATCATTCAGTATTCTTAACGATCTGGAGCAATTGATTAGTGAACCCACACACATTCCAGATCGTCCTAACCAATTCTTGAATACACTTGATTTATGCTTCACCACTACTCCTTCTAGATATAAATACACCATTTTCCCTCCTATTGGTAACTCTGACCATAATCTTATAGCTCTTAGTTATAATGCTTTCTCTCCAACAGCTCCACCATGCCCTAAACGTACTTTCTGGCACTTTAATCGGGCTAATTGGGGGGCAATGCGCCGCTTCTTTGCTAACTATCATTGGAGTGAATCTTGCTTTGTCTCGGGGGACGCTTCTGTCTCTGCTGAAAAGGTAGGGTCCGTAATCCTTGACGGGATGTGGCAGATTCATTCCATCTTCAACTAAATCTTTTTCTCCTCAAAATCCATGGTTCGATGACGGCTGTTCTCTTGCCCTTCGCGAGAGAGACAGTGCTTATCGTGAATGGAAAAACTCTCCTTCTCCTATCACTCTTGCTAATTTTCATTCAGCTCGGAATCGTTGCAGGGATGTTCTTCGACGGGCTAAGCGTACTTTCATAAAAAGGAAGTGCGCTGACCTCCATGGCTCTCCTACTGATAAAAATTTCTGGCCTCTTGTCAAAAATATCTCTAACAACTTCTGTAAATCTGCCTTTCCTCCTCTTATTCGCTCTGATGGTCTGTTGCTAATACTCCTTCTGAAAAGGCTAATCTCTTCGGCCTCCTTTTTCATCTAATTCCACCCTGCTCGATTCTGACATCCCTCCTCCTACTCCTTCTCCTCTCAGGTGTCCCATGTCTCTGCCTGTAATTACTCATGATCAGGTGCATGGGATCCTGAAATCTATGAACGTCAGGAAGGCCAGTGGCCCGGATGGCATTCCCCCTCGGGTTCTGAGGGAGTGTGCTTCCGAGTTGGCGCCTGTCCTCGTTCAACTCTACTCTCTATGCCTTAATACTAATACTTTTCCTCAATGCTGGAAGCGTGCGTTTGTTCAACCGATCCGAAAAAAGGTAGTCGCTCAGACCCTTCTAACTATCGACCTATAGCTCTCACCTGTGTTCTGTCTAAAATTTTTGAAACTCTTCTCAACTCTCATTTCCTGGATCATTTGGAGTCTCATTCTCTTCTTTCTGATCACCAGTATGGCTTTCGACGCTCGAGGTCAACTGGTGACATACTTTCCTATCTTACTGATCTATGGTCTTCTGCCCTTAAGGACTTCGGGGAGTCTTGTGTGGTGGCGCTTGACATATCCAAGGCTTTTGACCGGGTATGGCATGCGTCACTGCTCTCCAAGCTCCCTCTTTGGGTTTCCTCCTTCTCTTTGCTTACTATTGTCTAGTTTTCTCTCAGATCGTTCCATTTCGGCAGTTGTAGATGGAGCGACCTCTTCCTCCTTTTCTGTCAACTGTGGTGTTCCTCAGGGTTCTGTTTTATCTCCAACCTTATTCTTACTTTTCATTAACGATCTTCTCCACTGCACTTCTAACTCTGTTCACTCTTATGCTGATGATTCAACTCTGCATTCTTCTACTCATTTCAAATCTGCTCCCTCTTTTGCTTCTAGAGTTGCTTCTCGTCTTCAACTTTCCAATTCTATTCTTGCCGATCTGGATGGGATTTCCGGTGGGGTCATAGCAACCTTGTGAAATTCAACTCTTTAAAAACTCAACTTCTTCACATCTCCCTCTAAAAACACCTCCTAACTTTCCTATCTCTTCGATGGCTCTTCCGTCTCACCTGTAAATAACATTAACATTCTTGGTCTAAACATAAACAACAAACTATCTTGGAAACCACATATCACAATGGTTGCTAAAGCGGCCTCTAAGAAGCTGGGAGTTCTGTTCAGATTGCGAGAATTTTTCTCTTCTGAACAGTTACTCCAAATATATAAGGGTCTTATTCGCCCTTGTATGGAGTACTGTTCTCACATTTGGGGGGCTCCGGCTCCTCCTCTCTTCTGGATAGAGTTGAGTCAAAAGCTAAAGATTAATTAACTGTCCCCTACTTTCAAACTCTCTTGACCCTCTGTCTCTGCGACGTGACGTTGGCGCGCTATCTCTTTTCTACAGGTACTACAATGGCAGGTGCTCGAGAGAATTGGCCTCTCGCATTCCTCCTCCATTGCGTCGTCCTCGTTGCACAAGGGGTGCCCTGCTTTCGCACCAATTTTGTGTGGAAGTGGGAAATCCCAGGCTAGCCCGTTGTGGTACCTCTTTCTTTCCAGCCACCTCTATTCTGTGGAATTCTCTACCTTCATCTATTTTTCCTTCTGTATTTAACCTTCCACTCTTCAAGGCTTCCGTCTGCGCCCACCTGAGGGCTGTGCGTTAGGTGTGTGCGTTTGCATGTGTTTTGTCTCTATGTGTGTGCCCCCTCCTTGAAAAGGGCTCTGCCCGTGTGGTGGCGTTCTGTAAAAAAAAAAAAAAAAAAAAAATATATATATATATATATATATATATATATATATATATAATATATATATATATATATATATATATATATATATATATATATATATATAATATATATATATATATATATATATATATATATAATATATATAATAATATAAATATATAAATATATATATATATATATATATATATATATATATATATATATATATATATATATATATATATATATATATATATATATATATTATGAGAAATATATAATAGTCAAACAAGCTG
>SEYY01008058.1:5000-7500 GCA_009176605.1 Armadillidium nasatum
ATTTAAAAGTGGTTCGAAAGGGAGGTAAAATCCCGATGATATAATATATATATATATATATATATATATATATATATATATATATATATATATATATATATATATATATATATATATATATATATATATATATATATATATATATTATATATATATATATATATATATATAGAGATTTACCGATACCAGTAAAGAGGCCGATATCGATACTCTATTTTTTTAGGTGCCGATACCGATACTTTAATTATAAGAAATACACAGTAATAAGATAGAAAATTTGTGTACTGCTAGGCAACTGAGGATTGCATTCACTGTACAACCAATACTTAATCATGTATTTCATATTTGGTTGTGCCCAAGTATATTTTATAAATTAAAATATTATCTTTTAGGAATAATAAATGCAAATATAATACTAATAACTTTTTTATGTTTGTGTTTATTCAAAAAATATTCCATTTCCATTTTCCAGTAAGTATTAACAAAACTCGCTTTTATGTTTTAACATGATTACAATTTATAAGAAGATTCTTTAACTAGCTACAATATAAAGAATAAAAATAATGAAAGAAGAGACCTCAATTAATCAGCAGAAAAGACAAAATATAAAAAACGCTATTATTCAAACATGACATAATATACTCCTTTAAGGTAAAGACATCACTTAGTAGTCGAATTCAAAGTATCGGAGTATCGGCCAAGTATAGGCCATATTAACCAATACCGATACCCCATAAAATGGCTGATACTGCTGATACCGATACTATCGGTATATTTCTAATATATATATTTTAAGTTTACATCTCACGGCCATTGCCCTATTCAAGGAGGATCCCCAAGTGGGAACGAACCGGCACCCTTAAACACTCTACCGTTTATCACGAGAGAGAGAGAGAGAGAGAGAGAGAGAGAGAGAGAGAGAGAGAGAGAGAGAGAGAGAGAGAGAGGAGAGAGAGAGAGAGAGAGAGAGAGAAGAGAGAGAGAGAGAGAGAGAGAGAGAGAGAGAGAGAGAGAGAGAGAGAGAGAGAGAGAGAGAGAGAGAGAGAGAGAGAGAGAGAGAGAGAGAGAGAGAGAGAGAGAGAGAGAGAGAGAGAGAGAGAGAGAGAGAGAGAGAGAGAGAGAGAGAGAGAGAGAGAGAGAGAGAGAGAGAGAGAGAGAGAGAGAGAGAGAGAGAGAGAGAGAGAGAGAGAGAGAGAGAGAGAGAGAGAGAGAGAGAGAGAGAGAGAGAGAGAGAGAGAGAGAGAGAGAGAGAGAGAGAGAGAGAGAGAGAGAGAGAGAGAGAGAGAGAGAGAGAGAGAGAGAGAGAGAGAGAGAGAGAGAGAGAGAGAGAATTTCATTTCTTTTAAATAAATTGAATGTATGGTCAGTGAATGAAATAAAAATTGAAGAATATTATAATAGAATCGAAGTCCATTTCTGTGACAGAAGCAAAAGTCTTAGTAGAATAAGAAACAAATTTTCGATTCTGACTCATTCCTCCCATTCCATGTTATTAAAACCTGATACTCCGATTCAGACAATGCGTATAAATACATAAAAAAGTCACAATAAAACTAATTACATTTACTAATGCTAAAGGTTAAATAAAATTTAAAATTCATCAAAAGAAAAAACTACACTGATTGTATGCAACATAAGTCTAAAAAACACAAATCTTAATTCGAGTTCTTTTTAATACACGCATTAATCTAAAGAAAGATATAAAAAAACAATTTCGACCAAAATAGCTTAATGGTAAATTATAAATTATTGTAAATTATACCGAAATCGTTTGATTATGAACACAGGATAAATAATAATACAAAGGTCAAGAATGTATTTAGAAGCGGGTAGGAATGAACGTGGTTGGGAGGGGGTAAATAGAGGAAAAAAATTATTAAAAAAAAAAAATTGTAGAAGAATTGGATAGAGTAAAAATTAAGTTGATAACGAACGGGTTATTTTAGTTGGGAAAAATAAAAATGATCGGCTGAGGACAAAGAAAGATGTATTAATGAATATTAAAATTGATTCAAAGCTAAGGCACAGAGTGACAACAGAATTAATCTACAGCTGGTAAATCAATATTACTGTATACGCCATTATTATTATTATTAGTAATAATAATAATAATAATAATAATAATAATAATAATAATAATTTCAGAATATCGAAAAGTTTTAAGGCACACTATTCCCCAAGGTTTAAAGTATTTTATGGCAAAGCAAAATTAAGGCAATGCAAAGACCAATCGATGTAAATGTCAGATTTTACTAAAAATTTCTTCATATTGCATTGCCTTAGTCACTGTAAATGTAACACTCAGGGTTTAGGAAATTCTTTTTCCTTCTTTTTTAAAGTAATATACAGTAATAGGGAAGGAAAGTAATTTACTAACTATCACTTTTAACATTTAAATTATTTATATATTTAAATTTATACAGACAGACAAACGCAAGCAGAAGAAAACACAAGAGAAAATGGAGGAAAAGCATATAAATGACTATAATTTTTAATAATG
>SEYY01008058.1:17500-22500 GCA_009176605.1 Armadillidium nasatum
ATGAAAACTACTTTTACTCCAAAAAATAAATAAAAAGTAACCAAATAAATCAATAATTAAATAAATTAAAAAAATGCCACAATGAAGTATTCAAATTAAATTAACTTAAATCACCAAGCATGAAAAATATTTTCATTCCATGAATAAAAAAAAAAAAAAGATACAATGAAATTAAATTAAATCAAATTTAATCACAAACCATGAAAACAAATATCATTCATTTTGACATTTAAACAAAACAGAAATTACACCCGCAATAAAATCTCAGTAACCAAATATTTAAACAAATTACATCACTAAACTAATTCAATATCTTTTAAAGGGAATTTCGATAATTTAACACGATACGCCCAGCGTTAAAGCATGAATCTGACACATTTTGAGGAGAGAAAAAATGATAAAAATGTCCAAATTTCGCTTTAACTTTAAATTTAGTGTATTTTTATTAACTTTAAAATTTAGTGTATTTTTATTACTTGATATTTATTCCCAATTAAAATTTACTCTTTTTATCTACGCAAAAGTACGATATTAAATTTTCAAATAATCGACGTCGAAGTTATGAACTTGTTTTAAAAAATTAACGGTATATATATATATATATATATATATATATATATATATATATATATATATATATATATATATATATATATATTATATATATATATATATATATATATATATATATATATATATAAAGGGGGAAAATTAGCAAAATAATGATTAATCTCAATATATTTATAAGGATAATATATTTCCGACAAAATAAACAATAACTTCCCTATCACAGTGATAAAAACACTAATAAAATAAAAAGTTTGGCTGGTGGTAATTTCTGGTGGTCAAATACCGCCCGAGTCTCTCTCTGCCTTTGAGAAAAACAATAAGGTATGTCTAAACCCTTCCTATTCAAAATTAAATTTACGAATGCCAGAAAATATCGATCGTTACGAATAGACAAATTCGGTGAATATATTTATTCAACGAAAGGAAAATTATATTACTTATTTCCGTTATTTCCCCCCAGTAATTGTTCCCACTCCCCTCCCCTATCTCCAAAAGAAAAAAATAATCATGTAGACAAAGATTCTGTTGTTCATGTTATAATGTATAACATATTATATTCTATAATATTAATGATACATTTAACCATTTATAATAATATTAATTTGAGGAATTCTAAATGCTGAGAAAACAATTTTCTTCTATATAATATTTGTTTTCTTTGTGCTTAAATTTTTACTTCCTTTAAATCATTATATATATATATATATATATATATATATATATATATATATATATATATATATATATATATATATATATATATATATATATATATATATATATAATATATGTATAATCTGAAAAATTTAATAACATTCAATTTAAAACGATTTATGACGCGAATAATAATAATAATAAAACAATCTTAAGAACTATGGTACACGCAAGCAAGCTAGCGCACATATACGTATGCATATACACACACATACACACAAACCCAATGTACAAGCTTCCGACATTCGTAAGAGAACGTGTATAGTTTATGATAGGTAATTCATTGATATCAAAGAAGGTGGAGAATTAATTTACAGGACAGATAAAAATGCCAAGAACGAATCAATCAATTTTGAAAAAAATAAAAAAATATATATATAAGAAAACGGTTTATAAAGCCAGAGGTCATTTCATTTCTCAAATTTACTACAAAAAAAAAAAAAAAAAAAAAAAAAAAATGAAATTACTAGAGAGGCCAAAAATAAAAATAAAAAAAGTTAAAAAAATGTAGCACAAACGTTAAATAGAAACTCATAAAAATATCTAATGGATTTATTGTCGTTCTTTTTTTTTTTTTTTGTCAGCAACGTCTAAAATGACAAAAAAAAATCATAAAACAAACAATTTACGTATTTTTTGCTTTCCTTCCGCTATCACTACTACAATAATAATAATAATAATAATAATAATAATAATAATAATAATAAAATAATAATAATAATAATAATAATAATAATAATAATAATAATAATAATAATAATAATAATAATAATAATAATAAATAAAAATAAAACTTCATTTAGAGAAAAATGCTTTACAATAAATAAAATTATCTGACTAATAAAAGTAATATGTAGCACAAATGGATTTCCGGTGTTCTAATTTTCGTCCTAAGAGAGCTCCCATGCTGACTTACATACCCAAAATAATGCGTATATGCAAATACATTATCAAATTTCTAAGCTGAACAAATATTATAAGGTATAATACATTAAATAATAATAATAATAATAATAATAATAATAATAATAAATAAAAAAAAAATAATAATAATAATAAAAATAATAATAATAATAATAATAAAAATTTTTTTTTAATTTTTTTTTTTTTTTTTTTTTTTTTTTATTTTTTATTTATTTCCAAAGTTACTTCACTGAATTCTTTCTTCTAAATTTTAAACGAGTAAAACTATTAAAATTTTAAGAAGGAATTCAGTGTAGCAACATTGGAAATAAAAATATATATATATAAATTTTTAAAAAATAAAAAATTTTTTGGGAATAAAATAATAATAATATAATAATTAATAATAATAATAATAATAATAATAATAATAATAATAAATAAATAAATAATAAATAATAAAAATTTAAAAAAATTAATATAAAAATATATAAACAATAATAATATATGAAAAATTTTAAAACAATATTGATATAAAAAATTTTAAAACAATAATAATAAATTAAAATTTTAACATTAACAACAACGACCACAATAATAATAATAATAATAATAATAATAATAATAATAATAATAATAATAATAATAATAATAATAATTATTATTATTATTATTTATTTTCCTAAAAATAATTAATCATTTTTTAAACTAGAATACAATAAATATACCTCAAGAAAAAAAATGTTAAAAGCTTATTCCCAGAAATTGCAATGTAAATTTTAACGGAGCTACACGTCCAAAAAAAAAAAAAAAATTGTAATTATGATTTGAAATCACCATAATTTCTGCTAAACTTCTGATATCGCGGATGTCGGACAACCAATTCCAAAATCGCCACAGTAAACCTCGTACCCCCAAATCTCCACACATCAAGGCACCAATAGGATTCTGTCAAACTCAAAGCTTTTCAGTGCGTTGTTTAAATTGTAACTTTCTTTTGTACGACGATTCAATAATAATCAATAATGAAAAACAAAAGAGCTTTGCGACTATCAAATGTGAATACTTAAACATGCCTTACTAATATTTCTTCCCTCAATAATAATAATAATAATAATAATAATAATAATAATAATAATAATAATAATAATAATAAAATTATTATTTCTGCTTCATTTTCACATTAATTCATAAATTCATTTACTTCATTTATCAGCTCTCTTCTCTCCTTTCTACAAATTTCTCCCCCACCTCTCCCAGGAAGATGGTAACAAACACTTACAATAAAACAAATACATTAATAATATATAAAACATTCGTCGGAGAGTTTCTCGCGGCAGAGCGCTTCAGACAAGGAAGGGATCCCAGTCAACGGGATTCTGTTCAATGAAAAACTGCATGATAGGGAAAAAGAGGTGATCAATCGCGTAATTGATATGAAGCATGAAATTTTAATCTCATTTTGAATCTCATCAATGATAACATCAATCAGTTTCACGAAATCACGATTATAAGACAATGAAAATCTCCATTTACAAGTCTATCTTTGATTCCCACGGGACGGTAATAATAATAATAATAATAATAAATATTAATATTATTATTTATTATTATTATTATTATTATTATTAAATCGATATTTCGACGGAACGATTAAATAGTATTTAAATTTTTTATGAGTAACGAAAATAATTTTATTATTATTATTATTATTATTATTATTATTATTATTATTATTATTATTATTATATAGAACAGTTGTAGTAGTAATAGTAATAGAGAAGTATACTATACAACAACAATAATAATAATAATAATAATAATAATAATAATAATAATAATAATAATTAATAATAATTTTAAAAATCTCGGTACTATGCATCGAATTTTTGTATGGGAAAAAATCTAATCGAATATACCCGGAAGATAATAGACCCTCTGGCCAGGGGGGAAAATAGACTAAAGTGAAACGATGCCTGATCAAACAGACATTCCTAAACCGCCGTCGTCTCTCCTACGACTACGAGCAAACGAAGGATCGTTAACATTACGTCATAACTTTTAACGAACTAAGCTTATAGTATAAACGATAGTAATGACGAGTGACGTCACGTCAATGAAGGTCTTCGATATAAAAGGAAACAGGCGGGGCAAAATGAAGCATTTGTTGCAAGGTCACGGGAGTTTGAACATGTGTGTAAGAAGGGCCGGAGAACGCGGGTTAATTATTATGACACTGTTACACAGAATAAGAACAAACGCGCTGCTGGCCGCTTCAGCATTGGTGATTTTACTAAACCTGTTCAGTGGGGTTGCTATTTGTCTCGAGGACGAGAAAGCTAAACCGTGCACCGGCGGTTACGGGATTCTGGATGAGACCGACGACCTCATAGATCTGGAGGACAATCAAGGATGTAACTTCTTAAAGGGTGAAGTGCCTTACCTTAACAACACATGTGAAAAACTCTTAGAACAGGGACCCTGCCGGGATGGAGAATGGCTTGTTATAGACGAAGACGAAGGTAAGCTCAAATAAAGTGAACAGTTACAAAAAAAAATGAGTGCAACCAAGGGAATAAAAATTCCTTTATGTATTTATAAAAAAAAATAAAAATAAAAAAATAACCTATAGAAAGTAAACAAGGTGAGCATTGACAACTTGCCGGAAAGCCTCTATTCAACAATAAAATTAATTAGGAAAAGAATCAATTCAATTATTAATAAAAATTAAAATCGAACGCATGCTTGCTCCCCTTTATCTAAAACTTTAAATTATTGAGGAAATAATATAATGCCAAAAAAGGTCAGGCGAA
>SEYY01008058.1:27500-37459 GCA_009176605.1 Armadillidium nasatum
GAAATGTCGATGAATGTAAATAAATTGTTCTACAAGGTCATGGTTCTTCTATTCCTTATATATATATATATATATATATATATATATATATATATATATATATATATATATATATATATATATATATATATATATATATATATATATATATATATATATATATATATATATATATATATATATATATATATATGGTAATTGTAGCGTTCACAGAAGTGGATTTTTTTTCGTACGAGACCAGGTTCGACTAAAACTACACGCAGCGATTTGAAACTAACATAACCTAAGACTTTCTATTACGACAAGGTTGCGGGATCATTGGCGTTATATATATATATATATATATATATATATATATATATATATATATATATATATATATATATATATATATATATATATATATATATATATATATATATATATATATATATATATATATATAGGGATGGAGTGAAGTATCGGTATCGGTATCGGCAAGTATCGGCATATTTTCCGATACTGTATCGGTATCGGTATCGACCTTTTCAGTATCGGTATCGGCAAATTTTTTGGATAAGAGTAAAGTATCGGTATCGGTATCGTAGTATCGGCATATTTTTAAGTATCTGGTAATTTTTAGGTATCGGTATCGGTCAAAATTTTGGTATCGCTCCACCCCTAATATATATATATATATATATATATATATATATATATATATATATATATATATATATATATATATATATATATATATATATATATATATATATATATATATATATATATATATATATATATATATATAATATTTTTTTTTTTTTTTTTAAATTTTTTAATTTTAAATTTAAATAAATATTTTTTTTTTTTTCAAATTCCACACCTAAGCTCGTATTGCAAACTCGTAGTTCCCTATGCGTAGTTAAAGTCGAACTCGCAACGCGTAGTTACGTAGTTCCAGTCGAACTAGCAACGCGAAAATATTTTGTTAGTTTCAGCCTGGTCTTCTTGTACGAAAAAATCCACTACTGTGAACGCTACAATTTGCCATATATATATATATATATATATATATATATATATATATATATATATATATATATATATATATATATATATATATATATATATATATATATATATATATATATATATATATATATATATATATGTAACACTATAACCGTGTAAAATTTTAGACAGTATAACACCCCACAGGAAATAAAAAACAAAAATTAAAAATTGGAGCAAGGCTTTCGAAGGGATAGCCACCCTTCCTCTTTCAGGCTCTAGTTTATTATAAAGCCTTGCTCCAATTTTAATTTTTGTTTTTATTTCCTGTGGGGTGTTATACTGTCTATATATATATATATATATATATATATATATATATATATATATATATATATATATATATATATATATATATATATATATATATATATATATATATATATATATATATATATATATATATATATATATATATATATATATATATATATATATATATATATGAGGATTGACCGATATCGATACCAATAATTTTAAAACCCCCAATACCGATTCCTCTACATTTACGAATACCAACTTTTTTCCTGAACTCATGAAGGTTGAAACACGACTGAAAATATCCAATGATCATAAAATTTAGGCTTTCTACTATCTGTAATACCAGGTTATTTTGTAGTGACATTGCTAAAAAAAAAAAAAATATTGATAGGTGATATAGGGTTGGTGCTACCAAGATTTTGCCTCCGACTTGACCAAGTGTTTATTTCCTTCTTTAATTTCTCCAACATTCGCGGTGTTCAATACAATTTCCATTTTGTTGAACACCACCTCTCTTCTTTTGGACCTAACCACTTATTCTTGACAGAAACTCAGTTGCTTGAGCTTTCTGATAGCAAACCATTTTCTGTTCCCTCTTACTGTCTCTATCTGAGGTTGCTATGCATATGTGCGCTACGGTTTTGTTTACTCTCGTGTCTCTAATTTGAAGTCTTCTGAATATTCCACCTTGTGGCTTAGGCTCTCTTGCCATTCTAAGTCTAAATTCCTTTGTTCTGTTTATCTATCTCCTAATTTACTGACTATCCTAAATTCTTTGACAATCTAAACTCCAAAACAGAGAACATTCTCTTTTCTTCATTCTCAGAAATTATCATATTAGGTGATTTCAATGTTCACCGCTGACAATGACTTTCTTCTAGTTTTCATGATACAGCCAGTGAAAGTGCCTTTCAATTCTCCATCCAAAACGACCTCGAGTAGTGTATGAAGCTCCCTACTAGTATCCCTGATTATCTTGGAGATAAACTCAACATTCTAGAAATTCTTTTAAACTTCTAATCTTTCTCCTTATACTGTCAAATTATATACAATTATATTATCTTTGTATCCTCTTCTATCTTTTCAAGTTTTCCGCAAGACTCCCGCGTATTTCGAGGAAACGTTTGTGACATTTCGGTGCCCAAGCTGGTTGGACTTTCGGTCGTGCTTCTTTGATTTCCTGTGAAATGAATTATCGCTTTAGTGTTAGAAGTCCCAATTTTTGTGCAGACCACGTTACCGAGGTGATTCACTGTGGCATGAAGACTGCATTTTATAATCTTTCCTTTCTACTAAACCTTACAAACCTTGGTTTAACTCTGCTTATTCTCGTGATATTTGCCGCTGGAATGCTGCCTTCGTGAATTACCGTTGTTTTCAAGCTTCAGAAAACCGTGCAATTTATATTTCATCCCGAAATTGTGAAAAATCTGTTCTTGTTCTTTGTGGCACCAAAAACTCATTTCTCAATACAAAATGCAATAATTTTTATGGCTCCTTTCTCTCTTTCAGGCAGTTTGCAAAAAATGTCAACTCAAACTTTCCCTCTCCCTCTTTCCCTCCACTAGTATTTTCTCTCAGCACAATTGCCGTGTTACCTTCTTCAAAAAATGAGCTTTTTGCTAAGACTTTTGCCAGTAATTCAACTTTGGATGATTTCGGAGCTATACTTCCTACTTCAACCCCACCCCCCACCCCAACTCATTTATGTCTAAAATAGCAATTTCTCCTAAAGAAGTCCATTTCTGCTCTCTCTTAGCTTTACACTAAAAAGGGGTACGGTACTGATGGTATCACTCCTGTGGTTCTCAAAATTTGTGGTTTTCAGCATGCACCCTGCTTTGGCAAAATATTTCGTCTCTGTCTTTCTACTTTAAACTTTTCTTCTCGCTGGAAACGTGCTCTCATTCATCATATGACGAAAAAGGGTGACCTCTCCAACCCTTAAGCTACCATCCCAATTCTTCAACCTCCGGTCTTACAAAAGTTCCTTGTTAAGAGTTGGAAATATCTCAAACCTTCTAATTTTATCTCTGATCACCAGTATGGCTTTAGTTAAAAAAAAGTTCTACTGGTGATTTTCATTCCATTCTCTCTGATTCTTGGTTTTCCTCTCCTCGGCACTTCAGTAAATTCGTATGGTGTCGCGTTAGAAATATCGAAATCCTCCGTAGTGTTGCACAAATCTTTGATTTTAAAACTTCCCTCTTTCGGACTTTATCCTCTCTGATTTTCTTTCCGGCCGTTCTATAGCAGCTATTGTAAGAATGACACAGTTCTTCCTTTAAATCTATTAACAGTGGTGTTCTTCACGGATCTGTCCAAACTCCAACACTTTTTCTAGTTTTTATTAAAGACTTTATCTCAATTACATAATCACGTGTGCACTCCTATGCTAATGACTCCACCCTTCATTAATCCTTCCGATTTGAAAGCCGTCACTCCCAACGACAGTTAATTAGCGCAAGAATGGTGTCCTTGGAGGTACTGACCTCTGACCTTTCTCGTATTTCAATCTGGGGCAGAAAAAATAAGGCATTTTTCAATGTCTCAAACTTTCAGTTCCTCCATCTCTCTCTACTCGACACAACCTTCCACACAACTATGACATCTTCGAAAACAAACAACTTAAACCTACGTCTGTCCTTAATTTTCTTAGGTGTTTCTTTTTTCGCGATCTTTCTTAGAATTAACACATTACTTCTCTTTCTAAACAAGCTTTCAAGAGGTTGGGTTTTCTGAGGTGCCTTTGCAACATTTTCACACCACCCGAATTGCTTGCTCTTTATAGTAATGTTCGTAATTTAATGAAGTATGCGTCACACATCTGGGATAGTCTACTCATACAGTTTTCCTTGAAAAGGTAGAGTCTGGGGCTTTTCGTCTTTCGCTCTCACTAATTCTCTCTTGTCTCTTTCTACCAGTCAAATTGTTGCGTCATTCTCTCTATACTTTCTCTATTACAACGGACACCGCTCTTCTGAACTCGCTCGTCGTATATCTCCTCCACTGAGAAGGGCTCGAACTACACGCTTTTATACACAGTTTCCACCTTTCTGTCCAACTCTCTAGCAATGAATCAAATAGGTATGCTCAATTTTACATGTAATCAATTGGTAAAATCTGGAACAAACTCCCTTTATCTATTTTCCACACTTACTTAAATTAACTGGCTACAATTCTAACTTCCCTCCCACTCTGTTGGAATCTGACCAGGTTTACGGTATTTCTCTTACTCACGGAATTTGGTAAGGCTCTGGCCTTTGTCCGCAAGACCATATATATATATATATATATATATATATATATATATATATATATATATATATATATATATATATATATATATATATATATATATATATATATATATATGGACGACAGGACTAGCACCCCGGCCCTATAATTATATTGCTAACTGACTGTAATAACTCCAGGACCAGCATTGGAAACCACAGCTCCGAGAAGCATGACCTTCTAGAAAGCTCTTTGAGAAAATGCTTAGGGGTTAGATGAAGAAGGTGCTAGTCCCACTGAAAGGGTGAAAACTCTACCTGGAAATTTAAATAAAACTCAAGAACTGGCACTGAAACCAACAAGTCAAAAAAAAAACATGATCTTTTAGAGCACTCTAGGAGAGGTGTTTTTAAGGGCACATGGCGAAATACGCTGGTCCCACTGACAGAGTGAAAACCTTTCCAGGGAATATATATATATATATATATATATATATATATATATATATATATATATATATATATATATATATATATATATATATATATATATATATATATATATATATATATATATATATATATATATATATATATATATATTTTTGTACTTCACAGTTAAAAAAATCTGGTATCGGTATCGGTCCTTTTTTAGAGGATATCCGATACCTAAAAATATGCCGATACTTACCTATACCGATACTTCACTCCATCCCTTATATATATATACATATATATATATATATATATATATATATATATATATATATATATATAATATATATATATATATATATATATATATATATATATATATATATATATATATATATATATATATTAGAGATGGATCGATACCAAAATTTTAACAGTTACCGATGCCAATAAGATGTTTTAAACCACTCAATACCGAGTACAGATATGATACCACTAGAGTTTACCGTTACCAATTTTTTTTTTTTTTTTTTACTAAACTCGGCCTAATGCACGGCCTGTCTTCTTCATAAATTTCTGTACAATTCGCAGTCTTCAATCCAATTTCCACTTTGTTAAACAACATCTCTCTTCTTCTAAACCTCACCTCTTTTTCTAGACCGAAACTCAGGTGCTTGAGTGTTCTGACAGCAAACCATTTTCTGTTTTTTCTTACTATCTCTATCCTCAAATTTCAGACAAAGGAAGTTGTTGTGCATATGTGGCAACAATTTGTTTCTTCTCGTGTCTCTAATTTGAAGACTTCTGAATTTTCCACCTTGTGGCTTAAGCTCTCTTGTCATTCTACGACTAAATCTATTTGTTCTGTTTACCTATCTAATAATTCTACTGACTTTCCTAAATTCTCTGACTTTCCTAAATTCTTTGACAATCTAAACTCCAAAATAGAGCTCTTCTTCTTCTTCTACTTCTTCTACTACATCTTCTTCTTCTTCTTCTTTTTCTTCTTTCTCGGAAATCTTTAAATACTTGCCGTTGTACTTCTTCGATTTCCTGTGTAATGATTATCCTTTCTAGGGAGGGGTCTCTAGGTGTGTGAAGAGCGCATTATCGAGGTGATTCTCTACGGCATGGAGAAATACATTCTATAATCTTTCCCTTCTACTAAACCTTACAAACCTTCGTTCAACTCTACTTATTCTAGTGCTGTTTGTCGCAGGTATGCTGCCTTCAAGAATTAAAGTCATCTTCAAACATCAGAAACACCTGCAATTATATTTCTACCCGGAATCATGCAAAATCTCTTCTTCGTAATCCCAAATAACTCATTTCTCAATAATACTAATATAAAAAATGCAATAATTCTTCTGGCTCCTCTTCTTTCTGGCTTTTTGAAAAAAATTTCAACTCAAATTTTACTTCTTCTTTCCCTCCTCAAGTATCTTCTTTCGGGACAACTGCCGTTTTACCTTCCACACCTGAACACTTCGCTCAAACTTCTGACTCTAATTTCAACTTTAGATGATTTCGAAGTTAGAACTCCTCCTCCAACCTCTCCACCCGCCCCCCATCTTACAACTCATTTATCCCTAAAATTAAAATTTCTTCTACAGATCTCATTTCTGTTCTCTCTGAGCTTAACACTAAGAAGGCGTTCGATCATGATGATATCCCTCCTGTTGTTCTAAAAACTTGCACCCTGTCTTGGTAAATATATCGCTCTTTCTATTTCAACCTTCTCTTCTTGCTGAAAACGTTCTCTCATTCAGCCTGTGCCGCAAAAGTGGGGGGGAACCCCTTTCAACTACCGTCCCATTTCTTCAACCTCCGTTCTTTCTAAAGTTTCTTGTTAAGATTTGAAAACATCTAAAATCTTTAATCTTATCTCTGATCGCCAGCATAGCTTTTGTAAAAAAAACGCTATACTGGTGATTTTCTTTCCTTCTTCCAAGATTCTTTGATCTCCACTCATCATCATTTCGGTAAATCTTTTGCAGTTCCGAAACACATATCGAAAGCCTTCGACTGAATATTGCACAAACTTTGATTTTTAAACTTCCCTCTTCCAGAATATATCCTCTTGATTTCTTTGATTTTCTTCTGTTGTAGACGGCCACCGTTCTTCCTTTAAATTTATAAATAGTGGTGTTCCTCAAGGATCTGTCTTATCTTCAACTCTTTTTCTACTTTTCATTAAAGACCTTCTCTCAATTACTTATCACCTATTCACTCTTATTCTAATGGCTCCACCGTCATTGCTCCTTCCAATTTGAAAAACGCCCCTCCCAACGTCAGTTAATTGACGCAAGAATAGTGGACTTAGAACAACTAATCTCTCATCTTTCTCGTATTTCAAATAGGAGCAGAGAAAACAAGGTCGTTTTCAATACCTCAAAAACTCAGTTTCTCAATCTCTTTACAGACACAACCTTTCATACAACTATTACATCTTCGAAAAAACACAACTCAAACCTTCGTCCGTCCTTAATATATTCGGTGCTTCTTCCTCTCATGATCTATCTTGGATGAATCACATTACTTATCTTTTTAAGCAGGTTTCTAAGAGGTTGAGTGTTCTGAGGCGCCTTCCTAATTTACTACCATCCCCGTTGCTTGCTCTTTATATGGGTGCTGTTTCCCCCTGTATTGAGTATGCCTCGCACATCTGGGATGGTTCACTCATATAGCTCTCCTTGAAAAGGTGGAGTTTAGGGCTTTTGGTCTAATGAACTCTTCCGACTCACTAATTCTCTGCAGTCTTTTTCTTCCTTTAGAGTTGTTGAGTCATTCTCTCTATAATATCTCTGTTACAATGGACACTGCTCTTCTGAACTCTCTCGTCGCATACCTTCTATAATGATAAGGGCTCGAGCTACACGCTCTTCTACATAGTCTCATCCTTTCTCTGTCCCACTCTTTGACCCCAGACTTAACAGCTATGTTCAATTTTACATGTACTTAACTGGCAAAATCTGGAAAAAATCTTTACCTGATTTCTCAACTTTCTTTGGCTTACACACTTTCAAACGCCGTGTATCGAGACATGTCGGCCTGTAACCTGACCAGGTTTCCGGGATTTCTCCAACTCAGATTGAAATTTTTCGGGCTATGGCAGCTATCTTCTACAGAAATTATCAATTTTCTTTCATGCAAGATTTTGGTATTGGTATCGGTATTGGTCGTTTTTTTACCGACACCGTTACTTACATGTATATATACCAATATCACAAAATTTACCGATACTTGACCATCCCTGATATATATATATATATATATATATATATATATATATATATATATATATATATATATATATATATATATATATATATATATATATATATATATATATATATATATATATATATATATATATATATATATATATATATATATATATATTATTTTTTTTTTTTTTTTTTTATTTTTTTTTTTTTTTTTTTTTTTTTTTTTTTTTTTTTTTTTTTTAATTATTATTTTTTATAATTATAATGCATAATAACACACACACACAAATATATATATATATATATATATATATATATATATATATATATATATATATATATATATATATATATATATATATATATATATATATATATATTATAAGTTATTAAATATTCATTAAAAAAACACACACACACACGCCCGTGCGCGCACACATACACACACATCTAAGCGGTATACCCCCCAAACAAGAAACGCTTGTAACAGGGACTACTACAACCTTTGTCCGAGGACACTGGCACTCCATCAGTGTTGCATACCTACTCTTCCTCTACGAAGAGGTAGTGTGACTTGTCTTTCCATATAATCTTATCTTTTAACTAGCCAGTTTCAAGCACTCTGACTTACATTAATGGCTACACTCACTCTGCCAAGCACACAAGCAAAGATTAGAAAGCTTTTCCTTACTTTTATTTTTATATGAACTAAAATAATCAATTAGATTACTTCATTAATGTCACTCAACTTGCGAGTGAAAATTTATCCTGATGTAAGGATTTTTGCAGAATCAATATAAGGAGTATTGTTGACTCTCTATATTGAGATGTTAGATTATTAGTTATCTCTCGGAGGCAATATTCTTTTGGAGACTAGGGTTAGTCGCTTATATAAATATAGAATATTTATATAAACGGAGATGATACACCGCTAGAATAAGCTTTGAGAAAAATTGTGCTTTTCTCACTGCTCGAAACGAATAAATTAAACCCGTTCTAAGCCTCCAAGAATATGTAGTTTACAGTTAACAAACAGAGCTTTCAAAGATTTGACGAATATGAAATATTAACGCGAAAGGCTCTGAATGCAACTTATATAACTTCAAGAATACCCCTGGCTTCAAACCAACTACCTGCCTGCTTATTTGACAGAATAAACGACACGGCAAGCAATCGGCCAATCTCCAAGAATATTCTATCTGTTATCAATTGCAAATTTGAACTCTTTGATAAACACTCAAAATACGAAAGGTTTAAACATAAAGTTGTTTAGAACCCAAAATTGAATAGATCCAGACACAACGGTGAATCGAGAAATATATGATCTAGACACCACGAAGTACCATGAAAAAGTGATAGAATTCAAAACTGGCAACCTCTGACTTTAACCACCAGTCTCCAGAAATATTAGCCTCTTTTTTAACGAGAATAATTTTTAAACTGGCAACTACCAATTATAATTTTAATATCCTCCCCGGGGGGGATGGCATCTGGCCTCTTCTGGGCAGATGTCATAATATACACACAAATATACATCGAAAGTAGAAAAGATTATCTACTCAGATTCTTCTGAAGAATCATAGATTAAGAATTTCTTCCTAGCTGCTTCAGCAGCTTTTCTTACAGGACGAATATTTTTAACAGCAGGAGCTGAAGGTCCTCCAGCATCCATCACAGACGACGAAGGGGGGTCAACCCCTCCAGGAAGATTAACTGATGGACTATCTGAAGGGATGACAGTTGTACT
>SEYY01008059.1:0-5000 GCA_009176605.1 Armadillidium nasatum
TTCAAATTAGGGCAGAGAAAACATGGTTGTTTTCAATGAATTCAAAACTCAATTCCTCAATATTTACACTCGTCACAATCGTTAACATAACTATCTCTAACAAAACACAACTCAAACCTTTATCTGTTCTAATATTCTCGGTGTATCTGTTTCAAGTGTTCTTTCTTGGAAAGATCACATTATTTCTCTTTCTCTACAAGCTTCTAAGAGGTTGGGTGTTTTGAGGTGCCTTCAGTTACATGCTCTCTATAGGAGTGTTGCCCGCCTATGTATGAAGTATGCTACACATATCTGGGGTGGTTCACCTCATATAGCTTTCCTTGAGAAGGGGAGTTTAGAGTTTTTCGTCTCATCAACTCTCCCGCTTTCTCTAACTCGCTCCAATCTCTTTCAGCTCGTCGAATTGCTGTGTCACTTTATCTATACTATCGCTATTACAACGGACACTGCTCTTCTTAACACTCTCGTCGCGTACCTTTTCCATTGAGAAAGGCCCGTGCGACAAGCCTGTCTACGCAGTCTTATCCTTTCTCTGTCCAACTCTCCGACACCAGACTTAAACGCCATTGAAAACGATAATGTTTTCTTTGTCCCAATTATAAATACAAGAAGATCAGAGGTCAGTTGCTCCATTGCCATCGTTCTTGCATCAATTAACTGCTGTTAGGAGGGACGTCTTTCAAATTGAAAGGAATAATGAAGGCTGGAGTCATCGGCATTGAAGTGTATAGGAGACGAGGTAATAGAGAGATGGTCATTGATAGAAATTAGAAAAAGAGTTGGGGATAGGAAAGATCCTTGAGGAACACCACTATTTATAGATTTAAAGAAGAACGGTGGTCGTCTACAACAGCTGCTATAGAACAACCGGAAAGGAAATCAGAAAGAAGGTCACAGAGAGAAGGATAGATTCCGAAAGAGTGAAGTTTATAAATATATGTCTAGCGCCACAGCGAAAGGCTCACCGAAACCCCGAAGAGCGGAGGACCAAGAGTGAGAAAACAGAGAAAGAAGATCACCAGTAGAGCCCTCTTTACGAAAACCATACTGTCGATCAGAGATAAGAAAAGAAGAATAAAGATGTTTCCAAATCTTCCTGTTAAGGATAGATTCGAAAAATTTAAAAAGAACGGAGATTAAAGAAATAGAACGATAGTTAGAGGGTTGAGAGCGGCCTCCCTTCTTCGACAAAGGCTAAATGAGCGCACGTTTCCAGTAAGAAGGGAAGGTCGAAGTGGAGAGACATAGATGAAATAGCTTACCAAGGCAGGGTACAAGCTCAGAAGCACAAGTTTTGAAAACCGCAAGAGGAATACCATCAGGGCTTAGTGTTAAGCTCAAAGAAAGCACAAATGACATGTTTAGAAGATATTACAATGTTAGTCATAAATGAGTTGGAGGGGGTTGAAGGAGGACAAACAGCTTCGGAATTGTCTAAGGTAGTGCTAGAGGCAAAACTTTTAGCAAAGAGTTCAGGTTTAGTGGAAGGTAAAATGGCACATATGCCATCAGAAGAAACTAGAGGAGGGAAAGAGGAAGAAGCAAAGTTGACATGTTTTGCAAAATACCAGAAAGATTATTATATTTGAGACGAAGAAAAGAGTTTTTGATATCTCGAAGAATAGATTTTGCACGATTCCGGGATAAAATGAAAGTTGATGAATTTCAGGAGTTTGAAGATGACTGTAATCTTTGAAGGCAACATCCCTACGCTGATAGTGCGTGATCAAGTAGAGTTAAACCATAGTATAATACTTATACTATGGTTAAACCAAGGTTTGTTAGGTTTAGTAGAAGGGAAAGAATATGGGATGTAAGCCTCCATACCAGAGAGAATCATCTCGGTTATTCTCTCAGCACACTCCGACGTACCCCTCTAACGAAAGCAATAATAATTCCATGGGAAATCAGTGAAGTGCAACCGCAAGTCAGACCAGTTAGCAGCACAGAAATGCTAGAAACGTCCCCTCGCCGAAGTCGTTGGCAGTTCTTGCGGTAGACTTGAAGAGACAGAACAAGATACAGAAATAAGAAGGTGATTGGATGAACCCAGAGGAGGAAAGAGTGTAACGGTCTAAGGAGAAGGATAATAGGTTAATAAAAGATCTAGCATGTTGTGTTCATCACCAAGGCTGTCAGAGATAAGGGTAGAGAGTTGAAGCAACTCCTCAAGGAGTTCACCAGTTGCGGTGGTGAACATTGAAATCGCCTAAAATGATGATTTCGGAGAAAGGAGAAGAAAAATGAATGTGCTTTATTTTGTAGTTTAAATAATCGAAGAATTTATTATAGTCAGTAGAATTAGGAGATAGAAAGACAGAAAAAATAAATTTAGTAATAGAATTTCAATAGAGCTAAAGCCATAAAGTAGAGAATTCAGTAGAATCAAAATTAGAGAAACGTGAGCAAATAACATCGTTGGGCACATATGCGCAACAATCGTCTTTGGCTGAAAATTGAGGATAGAGATAGTAGGAAGTAACATAATAAGGTTTGCTGTCAGCACACTCAAGAACCTAAGTTTCGATTAAGAATAACAGATCAGGTTTAGAAGAAGAGAGATGGTGTTCGACAAAGGGGAAATTAAAAAAAGGACCCCGAATGATGCAGAAATTAATAAAAAAAGAAGACCCTGTGCAGGGGCAAGCCGGACTCGGGGTTCTGGCGGCACCATCTCCATCATTGGAGGCCGCCAACTCCCAAGTGTTGATGGGGTGATGGGTGTATTAGGGTCATTTTTTGGATGTCACCACCCTCAATATATATATATATATATATATATATATATATATATATATATATATATATATATATATATATATATATATATATATATATATATATATATATATATATATATATATATATATATAGTCATATTACTTTTCATTATATTACATTATATTACGTTATACTTTATGTCATATCACATAATATAATATTATATGTTAGATATATTTTCCAACGAAGTCACATGTTTGGGAAAAATAGAAAAAGAGTTTTTAGATTTGATTTCCAGGAATAATTTTCCAACACTGTCACTGCGTTCTAGTTATTAAAACTACATGACGTACGACATGACGTATAAAATGCTACGGAAATCCTAGAAATATATATAATATATATATATATATATATATATATATATATATATATATATATATATATATATATATATATATATATATATATATATATATATATATACTATATATATAATATTACTTGTTTGTTTTAATCATGATTTTGTATGTAGAATTATGGGTTTGCGCAGGCGTGGGTTTTTCTAAATATTGTATCCAATATACGTGGTTTACGCTGTAAATTAGCATCTGATATACCACCTCTCTAATTCTCATCCTAACCTTTTGCCCTTTTGCTCTTGTTTGAGACATAGATATCTAAGGATTGATTATCTAATTTTTTTTATAATATCTAACTGTAACTTATTTCAGAATCTCGGTAACACTTCGGTAACACGACTTGGAAGTCCAGAATCTTCTAAATTCGATGTTCTGTGGCATTAAATAATTCTTCCAACTACTATAATAATCCTGTGTTTCTACTACTGCTCTCCCAATAGGACAGATTTTTCTTCCCTTTTAGAAGATGCGACTATTCCTAAGACTGTTACATCTTCTCATCCAAATACCTAGGTTCTCTGTTAAGAGGATTTCAATGTAAACAACACTGAGTGGTTGAGTACCTCTCATACTGATCCAAGAGGCGAGGAGGCCGAATCATTCAGCTTTCTTGATGATCTGAAGCAACTAATTAAAGAACCTACACATATTTTGGATCGATTCTACTAATTCTTTTTTTATTTTTTTTTTTTATTTAAAAAAATGCACCATCTCCGCTCCTATTGGTAATTCTGATCACAACCTTATTTCTCATAATTTTCAAGCTTTCATTCCAACTACTCCACCATGCTCTAAGTGCATCTTCTGGTACTTTGATCGGGGAGACTGGGCGGCTTTTCGTTGCTTCTATGTCAGTTATCCCTGGTGAGACTGCTTTGTCTCCGAAGACACTTTGGTTTCTGCCGATAAAGTGGGAACTGTAATCATTGATGAAATAAGAAGTTCATTTCTTCTTTGTCTAATTCTTTTTCTCCTCAAAATCGATGGTTCGATAGTAGAGTTGCCTCTCGTCTTAATCTTACCGATTCTATTCTTGCTGACTTGAACTTCTAGAAATTTCATTCTTAAAGATACCTCCAAATTTTTTAACTTCTTTCGATGGTTCTCCCGTCTCTCCTGTTGAAAATATAAACATCTTTGGCCTTCACATAAACAAAAAAATGTCTTGGAAACCTCACATCACAAAAACGGTTGCTAGGACGGCCTCAAAGGAGCTGGGATTTCTGTTTAGACTGCGAGAATGTTTTTCTTATTCGCAGTTACTTCAATTATATAAGGGTTTCATTCCCACCCGCCATTTTATGGAGTACTGCTCTCATATCTGAGGTGGTTCAGGTTTCACCAGTCTTTTGGATAAGGTCGAGTTCAAAGATAAAAGACTTTTAAAATGTTCAGGTTTTCCTAATTTACTTGACTATTTATCAATGCGACGTGATGTTGGTTCCCTGTCTCTTTACAATAGGAAATATTGACCATATTTTCCATATATATATGGTCTGAACATTTTAAAAGTCTTTTATCTTTTAAACTAACTTTATCCAAAACACTGCATGGTGAAACAAGATTGCAAATGCTCGAGAAAACTGACCACTCGTATATCTCCATCTATACGGCGTCCTAGTAGCACAAGTGGTGCATTGTCTGCTCATGAATTTTGTGTGGACGTATTCAACTCCAAGATTTTTCGCTGTAGTGCCTCCTTCTTTCCAGCCACCTCTGCTTTGTAGAATTCTCTTCCATCTTTTGAGTTACCTGCAAAATTTCATATATATATATATATATATATATATAATATATATATATATATATATATATATATATATATATATATATATATATATATATATATATATATAT
>SEYY01008059.1:12500-15000 GCA_009176605.1 Armadillidium nasatum
TTGAGAGGGAGATGTGAAGACGTTGAGTTTTTAAAGAGTGACTCCCCGTAGTCCCAAAACACCATAAATCAGTGGAATAGGAAAATATGTCACCAGTTGACTTCCAGTCTCAAAAGCAGTACTGATGATCTGAGAGAAATGAATAAGACTCCATATTTTAGATATAAAAACAAGTGAAAGCTATAGGTCGACAATTAGAAAGGGCCAGAGCGACTACCTTCCTTCTGGTTCGGGTGAACGTGTATATATATATATATATATATATATATATATATATATATATATATATATATATATATATATATATATATATATATATATATATATATATATATATATATATATATATATATATATATATATATATATATATATATATATATATATATATATATATATATATATATATATATATAGCTTTCCAGCACTGAGAAAATGCATTAGTATTAAGGTATAGAGAGTAGAGTTAAAACAGGACAGGCTCCAGCTCAGACACACACTTCCTCAGAACACGGAGAGGATTACCTTCCGGGGGACTAACCTTTCTGACCTTCATAGATTTCAGGATCCAAGCACTCTATCATGAGCAATAACAGGTAGACACTTGGAACACCTGAGAGGAGGAATGCTAGAATCGTTGTAATAGGTGGAATTAGATGAATTAGATTGAAAAAAAAGTACATCGAAGAGATAAGTCTTTCCCGAAGCAATATTAGCTACAGATTCGTCAGAGTGAATAAGAGGAATAAAGGTAGATTTACAGAAGTTATTAGAGAAATTTTTGGTAAAGATCAAAAGTTTTTGTCTGTAGGAGAACCAAGGAGGTCAGCGCACTTCTGTTTAGTGAAAGTACTTCTTTGTCCGTCGAAAAATTTCTCTATATCGATTCCGAACTGAATGAAAGTTAACAAGAGAGATAGAAGTAGGAGAGTTTTTCCATTCACGATAAGCATTCACGATATATATATATATATATATATATATATATATATATATATATATATATATATATATTATATATATATATATATTATATATTTATATATATATATATATATATAAATATTTAATTATTATATATATATATATATATATATATATATATATATATATATATATATATTATATATATATATATATATATATATATATATATATATATATATATATATATATATATATATATATATATATATATATATATATATATATATATATATATATAATATATATATAATATATGTCTCGACAGAGTTGTTAGTGTTCTTGCCATAATCTGGAAACCTCTGATACCGCTTTTTTCTCTTTTTGTATAAAGTTATGGATGTGTGCTTCGAGAAAGTGCCTGCAGCCGATTCCACTCAGCAGGCATTTTGGATATGGTGGTGTAGGTAAAAAATATATATATATATATATATATATATATATATATATATATATATATATATATATATATATATATATATATATATATATATATATATATATATATATATATATATATATATATATATATATATATATATATATATTATATATATATATATATATATATATATATATATATATATATATATATATATATATATATATATATATATATATATATATATATATATATATATATATATATATATATATATATATATATATATATATATATATATATATATATATATATATATATATATATATATATATATATATATATATATATATATATATATATATATATATATATATATATATATATATATATATATATATATATATATATATATATATATATATATATATATATATATATATATATATATATATATATATATATATATATATATATATATATATATATATATATATATATATATATATATATATATATATATATATATATACCGCTACCGTGGTTGATGGTAGAGTTATTGACTTTTGCTTGAAGTTGATCATTCTATTCCTCATACGGATTCGATGAAGAAAGTTTCTTATAGAAAAGTTTGCCAGTTAAAAGAAAGGATTTGTCTGCACTTTTTTATTTCTCTAGAGACACAATGTCATGATATTTTTAAATCAATCGTGATATTGAGGGATTGTCTGAAATTTCTGACTCAGAGGTTTCAATTTAAACTCTTCTATCCCATATTTGCATGATTTGGACGAACAACGTGTATTAACAACAAATATACATTCGGTAATAGAAGGATAATATTGCTAACATATCACAGTGAAATAAACTCTCCAATACAACTGGCTCGTAACAGTCTATTTCAAGGCTACAACCTGTTGACTTGGAGTACAGTGCTTCCACCTGACGCCTATTATATAAGAAAATATGCTTGCGCAAACGTTCTACTGCCTTAACTTTTGGATTGAGTTCTTAATGAAAATATTATGGAAAATAACGATGTTTTTGCAAGAAATTTATTACTGATATAAATCAGATTAAAATCCTGAAAATAAAAATAATTAGATGAAAGAAAATGAAAATTTACTTCAAAAG
>SEYY01008059.1:27500-35000 GCA_009176605.1 Armadillidium nasatum
ATAAATTTAGAAATTGCCGTTTTTATATATATATATATATATATATATATATATATATATATATATATATATATATATATATATATATATATATATATATATATATATATATATATATATATATATATATATATATATATATATATATATATATATATATATATATATATATATATATATATATATATATATATATATATATATATATATATATATATATATATATATATATATATATATATATATATATATATATATATATATATATATATATATATATATATATATATATATATATATATATATATATATATATATATATATATATATATATATATATATATATATATATATATATATATATATATATATATATATATATATATATATATATATATATATATATATATATATATATATATACAGTTTTTTATATTTAAGAGAGAGAGAGAGAGAGGTAAACTCATTTCAGACTGCCACCTGCTATTTAGTTTTCATTTTCCTCTCTTTTATTGGGATTTTTATTACTACTAACTTAAAAATTGAACCGTAATCATACATTCACATACTCAGAAGCCCATTCTACAAAATTTTTCTTGTAGAATGCAAATGACTTTTAGTATAATATTAATTTATCCCTAGGTATATTTACAAAACATCTTCAATAATATAATGCTAAAATAAAAACTCAAGCAGCTGAATATTCTTTCTTACAAACATGAACACGTGACTCTTTTGGCGTTTAAATAAAACTAGGTATGAACAATATTTCTTGATGTCGAACATCATCTGCAATTTAAGATTTTAGCAATTTATAATAAATATGAGCGAATTTTCCGTCTAATTATCTAGATATGCAAATTTCAATACCTCTCTCTCTCTCTCTCTCTCTCTCTCTCTCTCTCTATATATATATATATATATATATATATATATATATATATATATATATATATATATATATATATATATATATATATATATATATATATATATATATATATATATATATATATATATATATATATATATATATATATATATATATATATATATATATATATATATATATATATATATATATATATATATATATATATATATATATATATATATATATATATAGACACACACACACACACCTTTCTTGGTAAAATTTTTTTATTTATTACGAAAATTCAATATTCTAGATTACAATTTTCTTTGATACAATTTCACAGAAACAATTTTCTTTTCCGAAAAGAAACTAATTCGAATTATATCTAATCTGTCTCTCTTAAACGCAGAGAATAGTTGTCATCGCAACCGAAAATCTTAAATAATGAATCTGTTTTTCGCTTGTTCATTTCTTCTCATCTTTCCAATTCTTGAGAGTATACTTCGGTTTCGTTTCTGTGTTGTAGCTTCGGTCTCTAGAATCTAATGACTTTACGCTGCTCTAAATGAGGCTTACATTGGTTAGTTGTTATACTTATGCAAAGAATTTGCATACACAAATATTATCATAAATATCGCTAATGATCCTAACTCTGAGAATTTGATTTTAGCACATTTAAGTGTTTTCCTGTTACATTTTACATAAATTTTTAAATAACTATATTAAAACACTCTCTCTCTCTCTCTCTCTCTCTCTCTCTATATATATATATATATATATATATATATATATATATATATATATATATATATATATATATATATATATATATATATATATATATATATATATATATATATATATATATATATATATATATATATATATATATATATATATATATATATATATATATATATATATATATATATATATATATATATATATATATATATATATATATATATATATATATATATATATATATAGAGAGAGAGAGAGAGAGAGAGAGAGAGAGAGAGAGAGAGTGAAACTACAAAACAAAGCAACAATTTTGAAAAAAATATCTCAAAACATTACATTACAGTCCAATGAATGGCAATTTATTTTAAAAATGATTATTCTCTGGTTTGGTAGTTCTAGATATATAAAACCGAAATTGTTTTTGAGAAAAGAAATATACTTAAAAAAAATATTGTACATTTGAATTTGTTTCTCGATCTTAATTTAGCTCAGGGTTTTTCCCAATCAGATTTATCAATTTCCAATTAAATGTTATTTTTAAGAGTATAAAGACTTATATTAAATAATATATTTTTATTTTCTTATGGTTATAAGAAATTGAAAAGACTGTCTCATCTCACTCTTGCTAATCTTCATTCAAGTAGGATATTTTTTGACTAGTTAATCAACTTTCAATATAATTGAAGTGGGTTGAGCCCTTTTATATTCCTATTGACAAAATTTTATGACTTTTTTTTTGTCAAAAAATATCTCTAAAAGTTTTTTTTAAATTTTAGTTTGCTCTTCCTATCTATTCTGATGGAATTATATCTAACATTTCTGAAAGTATAAAATTCCAACCTTGTTGATGCTGGTAATTCTTCTGTACTTTTCCTTTCAGGCATTCCCTGACTTTATCTAGGAATACATATGACTAAATTCATGAATTTTATTCAAGCTTAAAATATCTATTAAATTTATTTACGAAGGTAAGATGCTGGATGGTTTTTTGCCCATTATTTGAGGAAGTGAAAATATGTTTTTCCTACTCACTCACATAATGAGAGGAAACCGTACAACGTCGAATTTAATTTTTTTATTTAATAAATCCCCCCTTTGAGCATTTCTTTCTCGCTGCCTATATTTTAAGTGTATGTATGTATGTATGTATGTATGTGTGTGTGTGTGTGTGTGTGTGTGTGTGTGTGTGTGTGTGTGTGTTTATGTGTGTATGAATAAAACTTGTAAAAATTAAATAGATTTAGACTAAAAAAATTCTATTTCGAAATCAATTATTAGTTTCTCCGTGGAATTCAACAAATTTAATTAACATAATGAATTAATGTAATGATTAGTTTTACTTATACCGACATTCATATATATATAAATATATAATATATATATATATATATATATATATATATATATATATATATATATATATATATATATATATATATATATATATATATATATATATATTATATCAAACACCCTAACTTCAACCTAAGAGCCAAAAATTATTACTTTAAAATAATAAGGACATAAAGAGATAAAAAGAATAACAAACAACTAAAACTTGACACATACTTAAGAATGCAGTATGTTAATTATATTTATTTTTCTTTTTATCTTTTTATGTTCTTATTGTTTTAAAGTGATAAATTTTTGGCTCTTAGATTGAAGTTAGGGTGTTTATAGAGTAATTCTGATCCCGATATCCCTATTATTTTATGGCTAAAGGATTTTCTAATTTGGCTAAAATATTTCACGGAAAATTCATAAAATTTCAATGAAAAGTGCAACTAGCACTCAACATTTCCGATTTTACTGTCAGGGTGGGATAATTGCCAAACACCAGCGAACGCTGGAACAGACAACCCTCTTTTTATCTTCTAGATCTGGTAACAGCGGACGGAAAATAACGTCAGCGTTTCTGCGAAGGCTCAGACAGAACGAAAGATCTGTGTCAGTTTGCCAGTTTCTATAATTTTAATGTTTGGTGTTTCTGTTCTACACTTCTACTTTTTCAAAATTCCTAATTAATTATTTTTTTGTCGTTATTTTTGATCGGTAGGAGTGCATAATGTAAATTTAGTATATACTTTATTGTTTTTTATAGAAATGGTAAATTATTTTCCTACTCCAAATTAGTCTTCTGTCCATCCATGTAATTAGTAATATATATATATATATAATATATATATATATATATATATATATATATATATATATATATATATATATATATATATATATATATATATATATATATAATATATATATATATATATATATATATATATATGAATATCAACTGGCTGCTGAGCTCGACATATTACCGCATTCAAGCAGCATCGAAGACAGCGACTGCGCGATGAAAGAGACTAACTAAAAGGAAATAAGGAATGTTATTATTAATTAAGGATATAAGTTCTTTAATATTTAATTAAAGTCGCTTTTGCATCCCAAATTGCACAGCACAAATTACGCTTACGGGAATTGTAATTATTACGCAATAATTTCACATATTTTATTTTCATTAAATAAAAAATAAAAAATAAAAAACCTTCCGCTTCACCGCTATCAGGAGCTATGGATCTAGGTTTGCCACTATTGTAAATAGTGACCGTGGACAGCCGAAGCAATACATTAATAAAAAATTCAAAATCCCGATAACGATCCCTGATTCCGAAAATTGTCGTAATCCTGGTAACGAATAATTTTCGATAACGTAGGATCACTGATATATATATATATATATATATATATATATATATATATATATATATATATATATATATATATATATATATATATATATATATATATATATATATATATATATATATATATATATATATATATATATATATATATATATATATATATATATATATATATATATATATATATATATATATATATATATATATATATATATATATATATATATATATAATATATATATATATATATATATATATATATATATATATATATATATATATATATATATATATATATATATATATATATATATATATATATATATATATATATATATATATATATATATATATATATATATATATATATATAATATATATATATATATATATATATATATATTATATATATATATAATGAGTGTGTGTGTCAGAATATGAATGTTGCTTTAATGTAATGAGAGAAGAAAAAGAATTCAAATAAATATTCATTATAAGTTCAACATAAGTTATTGATATGAAACTATTAGCTATACATCAATGAATTTTCATGAAATAATGAATACTTTATGCCACTTCTTAATAAACCTAATTGAATTATTTTTAAATTCGTAGAAATTCTCTGAAGAAAACAGCTTTAATGTAAATAACGAGAATTATTTATTAGCTTTTTAATATGTAAGAAGAAATACTGTGTTAGAATAAGTGTTTCTTAAGTTGTATTATAAGAGTTACTTAATATAATTAATTAGTTTTTAATACACTGCAAAAATGTCCTAACGAATCGTTGGGACAAGTGGTAAAAAAATGTCACAGTAAAATTTTCAATAGACAAAAGAGACATGTTGACAATAAGAAAGTCGCTTCACAGATTTATTTTGTAATAAATAAAAAAAAAAAACTTTGAAAAAATTTGACATGTAATAAGAGATACTGTGTTAGAATAAATGTTTTTAAGTTGCATTACTTATAAGAGTTATTTTTAACATAATTTTTATTTAGAACGAAAAAGGTTTTAGTTAGTTTATAAATTTTTTAATTTTTTGAAATGATTTAAAAATTTTGACTTAAATTTTTAATTTTTTTTTAACTCGAATTTCACGGAAATTTTACTCTATTCTAAAGGGGGGGGGGAACTTTCTAAGTAGTTTTACCCGGGATCCACACGAGAGGTCGAACCAGCACTTTCAAGGCACGTGAACCAACCTACCTTTATGACACGGTAGCTGTATTAGGTTAAATAGTGAATAAAATTTATTTAATTATTAAATAAATTAGCGCAATTATGTATTAATTTTTAATTAATTAAAATATGAAATTAAATGAGTGAACAATAGAAAAAGTCTTCTGATCAAATAGTTTTGCAAATTTATATTTAACTAAACACAAAGTTAAACTGGAAGTGTGTTCAAGAATTGTTTGCTTCCCCAATCAATTACTCCAGATATTTGAGAATACTGAATGATTTGACCTCTTCCTACCTGTATCGGTATGAGAGGAGCTTTGCCACTCAGTATAGTGAAGATTAAAATAGTCTTTAATTAAAGAGGCCTCAACATTTGGATGAGAAGTAGCAGTCTAGTGAGAAGATGTAAGATATTTAAAAAGATCCGGAAAATCTGTACCTTTAGAGGAAACAATAGAACACAAGATAATATATATATATATAATATATATATATATATATATATATATATATATATATATATATATATATATATATATATATATATATATATATATATATATGAGTGTGTGTGCGAATATGTGAGTGTTTCAATGTAGACAGCAACATCAATCGCGTTCGAATAAATCCCTCTTAGTACGCGAACGGCATGAAACATTAATCATCGATATATTGCTACTCTTTGCCCGATATATTAAATGTATTATAATGAGAATTAATCTTAGTTCGAAGACAGTCATTGATTTAATTGACAAAGAATTTAAAGATAATATTGAATCAGTGAAGGTAGTTTGCATTGCATATTAGATGAATAATATTAATATGATGAAAAATAAATGGTATAAAAATTTGAGTAAGTTTTATTCTTAAATTAGAAATTAATTTAAATATTAAAACAAAACCAAAAAAGAAAATTTTCATTTTTATGTTAATTAAATTCGAAAGTCTTCACATTTGGTTTTATTTATTTAGTAGGAAAAAAAAATTAAAGTATTTGATTTAGTAGAAGAAAGGGAGTGTGTGTGTAGGATAGAGAGAGACAGACAGACAGACAGACAGAGAGACAGAGAGAGAGAGAGAGAGAGAGAGAGAGAGAGAGAGAGAGAGAGAGAGAGAGAGAGAGAGATAAGATAGCAAAATTATATTTATTTATTCTTTATATATATATATATATATATATATATATATATATATATATATATATATATATATAATATATATATATATATATATATATATATATATATATATATATATATATATATAATATATATATATATATATATATATATATATATATATATATATATATATATATATATATATATATATATATATATATATATATATATATATATATATATATATATATATATATATATATATATATATATATATATATATATATATATATATATATATATATATATATATATATATATATATATATATATATATATATATATATATATATATATATATATATATATATATATATATATATATATATATATATATATATATATATATATATATATATATATATATATATATATATATATATATATATATATATATATATATATATATATATATAGCACTTTCAAAAAAAAATTAAAATAATTTGCACTTCACTTTTTTCTGTTGAAGATTATAATTTTCGGGGATATATATATATATATATATATATATATATATATATATATATATATATATATATATATATATATATATATATATATATATATATATATATATATATATATATATATATATATATATATATATATATATATATATATATATATATATATATATATATATATATATATATATATATATATATATATATATATATATATATTTATATATATATATATATATATATCCATAGGAGGGAGCTTGGAACCCCTAATGGGGCTACTATGGCATTCTGCTGGGTGCTCCTGGGTTGCAGGAGCAACCAACCAAAGTCAAGAAGTCAA
>SEYY01008059.1:40000-42500 GCA_009176605.1 Armadillidium nasatum
ATATTATATATATATATATATATATATATATATATATATATATATAATATATATATATATATATATATATATATATATATACATACACAAATATATATATACACAAATATATATATATATATATATATATATATATATATATATATATATATATATATATATATATATATATATATATATATATATATATATATATATATATATATATATACACAATATATTTATATATATATATATATATATATATATATATATATATATATATATATATATATATATATATATATATATATATATATATATATATATATATATATATATATACCGTTCCTTTTCGAGTTTCACCATCTCAGAGGGTCTCTAGTGTACCCTCGTCTCACATTGGAGTGTCTATTTTTCCTTCCCTCAACACACTTCTCCTGTTCCTACAAATTTACAAACGCTTACTCCTACATTACCTTTAAAATAACAACAAAATGGCGAAACATAAAACTGCCTCGGAGATGCTACGATTGGGCGGCATCCAAAAA
Source organism: Armadillidium nasatum (assembly GCA_009176605.1). Lineage (NCBI taxonomy): Eukaryota > Metazoa > Arthropoda > Malacostraca > Isopoda > Armadillidiidae > Armadillidium > Armadillidium nasatum. Next base: position 40,531 of record SEYY01008059.1, read on the forward strand.
AGGCCCCTCATCCACTCCTTCCCCCATTACCACTTGGGAGTTGGTGGCCTCCGGTGATGGGGTTGGCGCCATCAAGACCTCTATGCCGACTTGCCCTGGTGCACGGTCTTCGTTTTTCATTAATTTCTGCAACATTCGCGGTCTTTTTTCTAATTTCCACTTTGTCGAACACCACCTCTCTTCTTCTAGACCTCATCTCTTGTTCTTAACCGAAATTCAGGTGTTTGAGTGCTCTGACAGCAAACCCTACTCTGTTTCCTCCTACTGTCTCCATCCTCAATTTTCAGCCAAAGGAGGATGTTGCCCATATGTGCGCAACGATGTTATCTTTTCTCGCGTCTCTATTTTGGAGTCTTCTGAATTCTCTACTTTATGGCTTAAACTTTCTAGCAACTATACAACTAAATTCATTTGTTCTGTCTACTTATCTCCTAACTCTATAGACTATCTAAAAATTCTTCGACTATCTTAACTCCAAAATAGAACACATTCTTTCTTTTTCTCCTTTCTCCGAAATCATCATTTTAGGGGATTTCAATGTTCACCACCGCCAATGGCTTTCATCTAGTTCTCATAACCCAGCTGATGAACTCGCCTTCCAAACGTTTTTGTCTATGTCTATCTACTTTAACCTTCCCTTCTTGCTGGAAACGTGCACTCATGTTTCTAAAGTTTTCGAATCTATCCTTAACAGGAAGATTTGGAAACATCTTGATTCTTCTAATCTTATCTCTGATCGCCAATATGGCTTTCGTAAGAAACGCTCTACTGGTGATCTTCTTTCCTTTCTCTCTGATTCTTGATCCTCCGCCCTACGGCATTTCAGTGAATCTTTGCTGTTGCATTAGACATTTCGAAAGCTTTCGATAGAGTCTGGCACTAAGCTTTGATTCCCAACTTCCCTCATTCGAAATCTATCCTTCTCTCTGTGATCTTCTCTCTGATTTCCTTTCCGATCGTTCTATAGCAGCTGTTATAGACGGCCACTTCTCTTCCTTTAAATCTATTAACAGTGATGTTCCTCAAGGAACTGTCCTATCCTCAACACTTTTCCTACTTTTCATTAATGTTACTTCATCTCCAATCCATTCCTATGCTGATGACTCCACCCTTCATTACTCTTTTCAATTTGAAAGGCGCCGCTCCCAAAAACAGTTACTAGACGCAGGGAAGGGTGCCTTGGTGCAACTGACCTTTGATCTTTCTCGTATTTCAAATTGGAGCAGAGAGAACATAGTTGTTTTCAATGTCACCAAAACTCAATTCCTCCATCTCTCTATTCGACACAATCTTCCACACAACTATGATAATTTTATCTTCTTCGAAAACACACAACTCAGACCTTTATATGTTCATAATATTCTAGGCGTTTCTTTTTCTCATGATCTTTGTTGGAAAGATCACATCACCTCTCTTTCTAAACAAGCTTCTAAGAGGTTAGGTGTTCTGAGGCGACCTCAGTATTAATTCAATCCATCCCAGTTGCTTGCTCTGTATAGGGGTGTTGTTCGCCCCTGTATTGAGTGTGCGCAACACATCTTTTGGGTGGTTCCACTCATACAGCTCTCCTTCAGAAGGTAGAGTCTAGAGCTCTTCGTCTAATTAACTCTCCTGCTCTCACTAATTCTCTCCAGTCTCTTTCTGCCCGTCGAAATGCTGCTTCACTCTCTCTATACTATCGCTATTACAATGGACACTGCTCTTCTGAACTCTCTCGTCGCATACATCCTCTACTGAGTTGAGCTCGTGCGATTCACCTTTCTACACAGTCTCATCCTTTCTCTGTCCAACTCTCTGACCCCAGACTTAACCGCTATGCTCTATACTACATTTACTCTACTAGTAAAGTCTGGAACACACTCCCTTCTTCTATTTTACCAACTTGCTATGACTTACACACCTTCAAACGTCGTGTATCAGGTCACGTTGGCCTTTAATTTGACCAGGATTCCGACTTTCCCCCTAACTCT
>SEYY01008059.1:47500-50000 GCA_009176605.1 Armadillidium nasatum
TTCCTTTTCTTTTACACTCCCTCCCACCCTTCTTATCCCACAAACATTCTTTGCACTTTCTACCAAAGATTCTCTTAACCTTCCCCATTCCACCTCCACTCCCTCAACAACACTCTCTTTTACCTCATCCCATCTTAACCTAATCTCTCTTCTAAATTGCTCCCCCACCCCTTCTTCCTCCAATCTCTCTACTTTCACAACCTCTACTGCTCTACTTATATCCCTAATCTTTTTCCAACCTCCCCTTACTCTAATTTTACCCAACACCAAATAATGATCAGATATCCCTCTAGCAGCTCCTCTAAACACATTGACATCAAGTAATCTATCTCTTACTTTTTTCTTAATACATATATAATCAAGTAAACCCTTTTCACCATTTATTCCACTAACCCAAGTCCACTTATGATTCAACTTTTTAACAAACCAAGTATTCCCTATTATCAATCTATTCGCCACGCATACTTCTAATAGACTCTCCCCATTTGCATTTCTGTCCCCCACCCCAAACGGGCCCACCATACCTCCTCCCCTGTCCACACCAACCCGCGCATTTAAATCCCCTAATAGGCACACATTTGTACTCACCTCAAAACCATTCAGGCAGTCATTCAGTTTCTCCCAAAACACTCTTCTTTCTTCCTCATTTGCTCCATTCACCGGCGCGTATGCACATACAAACACCCATTCCTCTCTTCTAAACCTCAACTTCACCCATATAATTCTGGAAGATATTCTTTCATACTTTATCATGCATTCCCACCATCTTTGGCTCATTACTATTGCCACCCCTTCCCTAGCTCTCACCCTCTCTCCAACACCTGAATATACCCCTTTATATCCATTAAAATTAACCTCCCTTTCCCTTTAAGTTTAGTCTCTGTCAACCCCAACAAATCCAATTTCTTTTCTTTGCAAATCTCTCCAATTTCCAACTGCTTTATATTATCATTTAACCCTCTTACATTCAAACATCCAATCTTACATACAACAGAACCTCTCTTAACTTCCATTTTCTCAGCCTCGATATTATTCGGTTCCACCCCACTGGAGGGATGAACCCTGCCCTCGCAGCCCCTACCCTCATCCCAAACCATACCTATTTTTTTTATACTTAAAATTTATAAAATACAAATATCTATTTATATAAAAAAAAACTATACAATCACTATAAATATAAATATATAAAAAATCAACTCTAATACTATATAAATTAAAGATCAATAAACAAATTCACAAATAATAATAACACTAACTGAATAAATAAATAAAAATAAAATACAAAGTAAAAAATAACAAACAATAAAAGCTAAAATACTAGAATTAATATTAATAATAATGTTCATTAACTGAACAAATAAATAGAAATAATATACCAAGTAAAAAAAAACAAAAAAAAAAAAAAAAACAAAACAAACAATAAAAGCTAAAATACTAGAATAAATAATTAACACAAAAAATAGAAAAACTAGATTGTATACACTAACTAAACTTCACTCACTCACTGACTTACTCAAACTTATGCAAATAAATACTAAAAAATAATAAATCTTAATAACTAACAACAATCACTAATATACACAGTCAGCAAAAATAAATAAATATATAACTATTACTAATTATAAGTTTAGTAATATAAAATAATATAAAAATAAAATACTAAAATATATATATATATATATATATATATATATATATATATATATATATAATATATATATATATATATATATATATATATATATATATATATATATATATATATATATATATATATATATATATATATATATATATATATATATATATCAATCTTTTTATATTTCCAGCAAATTCATCCAAATAGTTTATTCGAACATTAGAAATGATGAATTTGCTGTCATTCTTGTTTTAAAATAGCAAGAGAATGAGGAATAGAAATTGGGAAAGAAATGTAGTGTTATCTTTCGAACACTTCGATATAGCTAATATGATATTTTGAAGGTTAAGAAGGCATAACACTACTTCCTGGCCAAAGAAGACCACTAAAAGCACCAATAAAGTTTTCAATTGCGTTTTATTTAATAAGACTTCATTTTCTTCATAACAATTAAAGTTTGAGAACCCTTAACGACTTTCGGACGTCTACATCCGAACTATTCAAAATAGGATTCACAGTGATGTGCTATCAAGGCGCGACACTAAAAAGTATGTTTTCTAACGCTTTGAGGAAGAAAAGTTTTGCTTTTGCGAATAAATACAAGAAATTGGCATCTGTTAAGTGGGAGTAAGTAATGTTTAGCGATGAATTTAAATTTACTTCCTTCTCTAACACTCCATTGATTGTACGAAGTCCTAGAAGAAGCAATAAATTCGTCCGACGATTAACTCAAAAATAAGACTAAAGCAATCTCATGGATTTATGATTTGGGGTAGTTTCTCGGCCAAAATACGAGGAAGGTGGTTCTTTTTATCTCAAAGAATGAATATGAATGGAATTCCGTATAAGAATGCCTTACAA
>SEYY01008059.1:52500-55000 GCA_009176605.1 Armadillidium nasatum
CCAATGGCTTTCATCTAGTTCTCACGACCCAGCTGGAGAACTCGCCTTCCAATTTTTTATCCAGAACAACCTTGAGCAGTTGGTGCATCTCCCTACCCGTATCCCTGATCGTCTTGGTGATGAACCCAACATTCTTGATCTTTTCCTAACTTCTTATCCTTCTCCTTACACTGTTAAACTCTTTCCTCCTCTGGGTTCATCCGATCACCTTCTTGTCTCTGTATCTTGTCCTGTCTCTTCAAGTCTTCCGCAAGAACAGCCCCCGTCCTTCGGCGAGGAGACGTTTCTGGCATTTCGGTGCCACTAACTGGTCTGACTTGCGGTTGTACTTCTCTGATTTTCCATGGAATGATTACTGTTTCCATGGGAGGGGTCCCTCTGAGTGTGCAGAGCGCATAACCGAGGTGATTCTCTCTGGCATGGAGGCGTACATTCCATATTCTTTCCCTTCTACTAAATCTAACAAACCTTGGTTTAACTCTGCTTGTTCTTGTGCTATCCGCCACAGGGATGCTGCCTTCAGGAATTACCGTCGTCTTCAAACTCCTGAAACTCATGCAACTTATATTTCATCCCGGAATCGTGCAAAATCTATTCTCCGTAATACTAAAAACTCCTTTCTCCGCTTAAAATGCAACAATCTTTCTGGTTCTACTTCCTCACGCCCTTTCTGGCATTTTGCAAAAAATGTCAACTCTAACTTTGCTTCTTCCTCTTTCCCTCCTCTAGTATCTTCTGACGGTACAACTGCCGTTTTGCATTCCTCTAAAGCTGAACTCTTCGCTCAAACTTTTGCCTTTAATTCAACCTTAGACGATTCCGGAGCTGTTCCTTCTCCTTCAACCCCCTCCAACTCATTTATGCCTAAAATTATAATTTCTTCTAAAGACGTCATTTCTGCTCTCTCTGAGCTTAACACTAAGAAGGCGTACGGTCCTGACGGTATCCCTCCTGTGGTTCTCAAAACTTGTGCTTCCGAGCTTGCACCCTGCCTTGGTAAACTTTTCGTCTATGTCTTTCTACTTCAACCTTTCCTTCTTGCTGGAAACGTGCGCTCATTCAGCCTGTGCCGAAGAAGGGGACCCCTCTCAACCCTCTTAACTATCGTCCAATTTCCTTTAACCTCCGTTCTTTCTAAAGTTTTCGAATCTATCCTTAACAGGAAGATTTGGAAACATCTTAATTCTTCTAATCTTATCTCAGATCGCCAGTATGGCTTTCGTAAGAAACGCTCTACTGGTGATCTCCTTTCCCTTCTCTCTGACTCTTGGTCCTCCGCTCTTCGGCATTTCGGTGAATCTTTTGCTGTAGCGCTAGACATATCGAAAGCTTTCGATAGAGTCTGGCACAAAGCTTTGATTTCCAAACTTCCCTCTTTCGGAATCTATCCTTCTCTCTGTGACCTTCTCTCTGATTTCCTTTCCGGTCGTTCTATAGCAGCTGTTGTAGACGGCCACCGCTCTTCCTTTAAATCTATTAATAGTGGTGTTCCTCAAGGATCTGTCCTATCCCCAACACTTTTTCTACTTTTCATTAATGACCTTCTCTCTATTACTTCATCTCCTATCCACTCCTATGGTGATGACTCCACCCTTCATTACTCTTTTCAATTTGAAAGGCGCCCTTCTCAACAACAGTTACAAGACGCAAGGAGGGTTGCCTTGGAGCAGCTGACCTCTGATCTATCTCGTATTTCTAATTGGGCAGAGAGAACATGGTTGTTTTCAATGCCACAAAAACTCAATTCCTCCATCTCTCTACTCGACTCAATCTTCCCCACAACTATGGTATCTTCTTCGAAAACACTCAACTCAGACCTTCATCTGTTCTTAATATTCTTGGTGTTTCCTTTTCTCGTGATCTTTCTTGGAAAGATCACATTACCTCTCTTTCTAAACAAGCTTCTAAGAGGTTGGTGTTCTGAGGCGCCTTCAGTATTTCTTCACTCCACCCAAGTTGCTTGCTCTGTATAGGGGTGTTGTTCGCCCCTGTATGGAGTATGCTTCACACATCTGGGGTGGTTCCACACATACAGCTCTCCTAGAGAAGGTGGAGTCTAGGGATTTCGTCTCATCAACTCTCCTGCTCTTACTAACTCTCTTCAACTCTCTTTCTGCCCGTCGAATTGTTGCGTCACTCTCTCTATACTTCTATACTATCGCTATTACAATGGACACTGCTCTTCTGAACTCTCTTGTCACATACCTCCTCCACTGAGAAGGGCTCGTGCGACTCGACTTTCTACACAGTCTCATCCTTTCTCTGTCCAACTCTCTGACCCCAGACTTAACAGCTATGCTCTGTCCTACATGTACTCTACTGGTAAAGTCTGGAACACACTCCCTTTCTTCTATTTTTCCAACTTCCTATGACTTACACACCTTCAAACGTCGTGTATCAGTTCACATCGGCCTTTAATTCGACCATGCTTCCGTCTTTCCCACTAACTCTGGTGGAATTTAGTAGGCTCTGGCCTTTGCCCACCAGAGGTGATATAAAA
>SEYY01008060.1:10000-12500 GCA_009176605.1 Armadillidium nasatum
TGAATGCTTGTAGGTTGGGGGGGGGGTGGCCTGATCTCGATCTGGATAGTGTAATTTTGATTTTAAGTTATAAAGTGTTTTGTGCATTTGATATGTAGGGGGGTTGTGCATTGAGTAGGTGATTTGGTTGACGGGTATTGAGAGTGCTATGTGTTATGAAAGTGCCTATGTGTTTGCTTAGTGATATGTTGTTTGCGGAAGGTGGAATAGCTCTGAATATGTTACTGTAGTGTTGGGCAGGGGATGATGGGGTTATTTTAGGCGGTGTCTTGTGGTCTTGTAGGTTATAGTCACATGGGTGTGATATGTCTAGAGTGTTGGAGTAGAATTGGGTTCCTATCATGTTTAGATAAACTCGGATCGGGAGGAAATTTGTTTCTTCGTGTAAGCTTTGAATTGGGGTGGTTTTAGTGCAGCCTGTGATGATTCGAAGGGCGGTATTTTGATTTTTTTTTGTAATTTCCCTGTGTTTGAAGGTGAGGTGACGGGGTACCAGGCTGGGGATACGTGATTAAGTGTTGGTCTGATCAACTCTTTGTATACTATGGTGAGAGTGGTTATTTCGTTACTGATGTTGTTTTGTGACAGTGTTCGTATGATGTTCAGTTTCATATATATATATATATATATATATATATATATATATATATATATATATATATATATATATATATATATATATATATATATATATATATATATATATATATATATATAATTTGTTCAAAATTTACATCTACTATGACAATCAACATTTTCACCATTTAATTAATAATAATAATAATAATAATAATAATATAATAATAATAATAATAATAATAATAATAATTTGTAGTAATATAATTATTATATGTAGTAACTATAGTAACAGATTATTATTTTTTTATAACTTTATAATAGTAATAAAAAATAAAATATAAAAGAGATCGATTTACTATTATGCACAGTAAAAAACTATCAAACCAGAATGGTCTGAGAGCAAGCAGATTTCGATCAAGAAATAACGAAAGGTAGATGGATAAAGAAAGAGAAAAGGTTGAGAAAATGAAAAGAAATATTCATATAGAAAAAGAGAAAGATTTTGAGAAAGACTGAAAGAGAGAGAGAGAGAGAGAGAGAGAGAGAGAGAGAGAGAGAGAGAGAGAGAGAGAGAGAGAGAGAGAGAGAGGAGATAGAGATTGAGAGAAGGATAGAAAGAGGAGAGAGATTGAAAGACTGTAAAGAGAGATAGAGAAAAAGAAAAAAGAGGGAAGAGAGAGAGAGTAGATAGAAAGAGGAGAGAGATTGAGAAAGACTGAAAAAGAGAGAGTAGATAGAGATTGAGAAAGAAAGAAAAGATACAAAAAGAGAAAGATAGAAAAAAAAGAAATATATCGATGAAGACTATAAAGAGAAAGAGAAGAGAGAGAGAGAGAGAGGAGAGAGAGAAAAAGAGAGATTCCTGTACATTAGGAGGGAATGAATGAGAAAAAGAACTGTTGAAGTAGGACGAACAGGTTTTGAAAAGGAGGCGAAGAAAAAAAACTTGAATAAGAAAATATCAATTTAAACCAAATACAAACAAAAATTTATAATAATAATAATAATAATAATAATAATAATAATAATAATAATAATAATAATAATAATAATAATAATAATAATAATAATAATAATAATAAAAACGGAATCGGAAAAATTTTGATTCGTTTATTCTTTATTATTATTATTATTATTATTATCATTATTATTATTATTATTATTATTATTATAAATAAAAGAAATTGACTTCTCATTCATATACAACGATCAAGTAGACATAGACTCAAGATTCAGCACTTTTAGCAATCAACTATATAGATGTTATGATGAGACCTTCAAAATCAAAACCAAGCAGTTAGGCTGTAAAAGGGTTCAAAATCCATGGTTAACACTGGGATTATTAAATTCAATAAATCAAAAACACAAACTATACCGTAATTATAAACGAGGAATCATCCCTCTTCAATTATATAACAATTATAGCAACCAATTAAAAGCACTATTAAAAAAGGCGAAAAGAAAATATTACACTGACAAATTCTGCGAGGTAAACGCCAATACAAAAGCAACGTGGAGCCTCATAAACAACCTCATAAATAAAAACAAAGAACATACCCACCAAATAAACCAATTATCAATAAATGGTGAAGTCTTAACTGACCAAAGGAAGATCGCAGATTCACTTAACAGTTATTTTATCAATATTGGAACCGAAATTTTAACAAACAGCTCAGCAGATCAAACAGACTTTGAATCATTTTTACCTCAGTGCAACTCGCATTTCACTTTCGAAAACATTACCCCATTAGATGTCCAAAATATAATAGCAGGCCTAAAAAATAAAAAATGTGATATCTTGAGCGTCCCAAATCACAAATACAAACTCGTGGCTGACATCATTTCCATCCCACTAGCTCACTTATTCAATGCTTCAATCCTATTAGGTGTTTTCCCCTCTACCCTTAAAATCTCCCGCGTG
>SEYY01008060.1:20000-30000 GCA_009176605.1 Armadillidium nasatum
ATCATAATTAGTAATTATATTTTTATGCAATTATATTCTGAAGTTATTATTAATTTATTTTTAATTGCTTATCTCAACGAACGTGTCTCAAATTCTTCATTGAAAAGATTAGAAGAGAGGCATTTGAATAAACAAATGAACAGATAAAAATTCTAAGTAACAGAAGTTCTGGTGTCACTCCCAGAGTGTCCTAAATTCAGAACCTATCAACAGACGTTTTCATTTAAAGCTACCTATTTTGTGATGGCGTGATACAGGAGAAAGACTGAAAATATTGTATATTTATTACGAATTCTAAGTAACAGGGGTTCTGGTGTCACTCCCAGAGTGTCCTAAATTCAGAACCTATCAACAGACGTTTTCATTTAAAGCTACCTATTTTGTGATGGCGTGATACAGGAGAAAGACTGAAAATACTGTATATTTATTACGAATTCCTAATATACTAAAGAGTCAAACAAACTATAAACTGATGCTATAGCAAAACTTGACTCAAATAAGTGTTAGATTTTAAAACATTAAAAGAAGCACTCATTTTAAAGCTATTTCCACAAAATTTTTGAAACCCAAATTTTTAGTATGTAGAAATAACTGGCTTGAAAATGGTTTATATTCAAAATGGTGGGGGAAAAAAAAGGAAAATTTTGTTTTGAAACAAAAGTTAAATGGTCTATAATGATAATGAACAGAAAATGAAAATAGTTGATCAAATATATATATATATATATATATATATATATATATATATATATATATATATATATATATATATATATATATATATATATATATATATATATATATATATATATATATATATATATATATGTGTGTGTGTGTGTGTCAATCGCAAAGGCCAGAGACCTACCAATTAACATTTTAGTTGGTAAATTTTGAAACGGGGCAAGCTAAATTCCGATGCACGGTGTTTGAAAAACAGATAAAGGGAGCGTGTTCCAGACTTTACCAGTAGAGTACATGTAAGATTGAGCATATCGGTTAAGTCTAGGGTTAAAGAATTGTACAAAGAAAGGATGAACGTGTGAAAGAAAGAATGAAAACCCCTCTCATTGGAGGAAATATGATACTGAAGAATTCAAAAGAACAGAATAGGGAGCGAATAACAATTGGAGAGCAGAAAGAGACTGGAGAGTTAGTGAGAGCCAAAAATCTGATTAGACGAAAAGCCTTACACTCTCCCTTCCCTTTGGGTTTCACTGGGAATTTCAAATTTCCTATTGGTCCTGCAGGTCAAGAAAAAAGTTCCTATTGGACATTTTTTCTGGGGAAAAAAGGGAAAAGGAACAAATCCCGAAATTCATTGACTAAGGAACAAACTTCCTTTGAATAAGGTAAGTAAATAAGAATATAAAGCAAATAATGGTAAAGGGGCATTGCCCTATTCAAGTAGAGGAACTTCCCAGGGTAGTTCCTACCTAGAATCCCCAAGAGGGATCGAACTGACGCCCTCAAGCACGTAAATCAATCACCCTACCATTTGTGCCACGATAAAAACTTTTATTAATAATTTTAAATTTGTGTATGTAAAATTTTGTACTTATGAAACACCTCCACATTCATACCATTCCATTCTACAATGGGTACCAGTTTCCTCCGGCGTCCCTACGAGTTCTTTACCTGCATAAAATTCGGGCTGACTGTTTATATATATATATATATATATATATATATATATATATATATATATATATATATATATATATATATATATATATATATATATATATATATATATATATATATATATATATATATATATATATATATATATATATATATATATATATATATATATATATATATATATATTTCACCATTTCCAGATTGATTGCAAGATGTGTTGACTGCAAATATTCTTTACATCTTCAACCATACATGGAAAAAGATTAGGGTGTTCCCAGCCCCAAAATCCTTCCTCATATGGACCAACTGCGTCATTTATTTCATATTTCTCTTCGTAATTATTATCATCATAATTATTATTATTTTTATCCTTATTATTTTTACTATTTTTATTATTACTATTATTGACACTATAACCAGCAACACTTTAGGGTCAACTGCGTCATTTATTTCATATTTCTCTAGGTAATTTTCATCATCATAATTATTATTATTTTTATCATTATTATTTTTACTATTTTTATTATTACTATTATTGACACTATAACCAGCAACACTTTAGGGTGGTGCTTGTTGTCTTGAGAAAATTTGTCCAGACAACCCAAGTGGGGGTAGGTGGAGGACTACGAACTCAGAATTTCCCTTACAAAGTTTTGCAATTTTCATTTAACATATATATAATTATAATAAAAAATTCGCAAATAAATAAAACCTAAAATTCACAAAAGAATTTTTAAAATGATATTTCGCAAGCAGAAAATTTTCTCATGGATTCTCCATGCAAGCAAGCACACACACACACACACACACACATGCACAAGCACATACACACACGCACGTCTCTCTCTCTCTCATATATATATATATATATATATATATATATATATATATATATATATATATATATATATATATATATATATATATATATATATATATATATATATATATATATATATATATATATATATATATATATATATATATATACATGAGGGAAATCATATATTCTGTTGGATTTTCTCAGAGAATTCCATGAAGACTAGAATTAAATCCAATTCGTAGTACTACTTACTATTTACCTACTACTACTATCTACTGCCTCTACCTACTACTCATACCCTGAAATCCTGCAAGATTGCGCAAACATTCGACAATTTTATCAGTTTTATTAGACAATTATGTTTTGATACAACAAAACCTGCCGTCTACCGTGGCTCTAACGGTAGTGATTGACTCTCGTTCTTGAGGGTGCCGGTTCGATCCCACTTGGGGACCCTAGGTATATACTACCTAGAAAAGTTCCTCTCCTAGAATAAGGCAATGTCCGTGAGTTGTGAACTTTATTTAAAAAAAAAATAAATAAAAAAAATATATATATATATATATATATATATATATATATATATATATATATATATATATATATATATATATATATATATATATATATATATATATATATATATATATATATATATATATATATATATATATAACTGTAAATCGTAATCACTGATTACATTTGGTTGATTTTCTTGCGTCAGTGATGAGGGTGGGTATGATGAAGGGTTTATGATGAAAGGGCGAGAGATTAAAGGCCCTTTAGAGGGCCAATGATTTACTACCGATTTAATCCTTTTGAAGGAATTTCCGACGTTTGTGCGGGATAAAAAGGATTTTCAAATTACTTATATATTAATTTAATTATTTTTTTATTTTTTTAATATTTTCGAACGGCGAGAAACAAGCAAACACACACATACACATACACACGCACACACACAACACACACACATATATATATATATATATATATATATATATATATATATATATATATATATATATATATATATATATATATATATATATATATATATATATATATATATATATATATATATATATATATATATATATATATATATTTATAAATATAAAATAAAATTTTTTAAATTAATAGTTAAAAAAAAAATAATAATAAAAAAAATAATAATATATATATATATATATATATATATATATATATATATATATATATATATATATATATATATATATTGAACATTATGGGAAGATGAAGAAATCTTTCCTCATCTGGGGTCGAACCACCACATGTTGCGACTGAGAACGACAAAGACTCGATGCTTTACCGCTGAGCTATCCTCGATCCCAAAAAAGTTCGATTCAAGAACAGTTTCAAGCATACGAGCTCCCGTTCTATTTACATCATACATATACTGCTGCGTTTATAAGCATTGTCATTGAATATATATATATATATATATATATATATATATATATATATATATATATATATATATATATATATATATATATATATATATATATATATATATATATATATATATATATATATATATATATATATATATATATATATATATATATATATTAAAAATGTAAATGTAACACAGTTATTAATATTGGAATCAATTTTATTAAAACAATAAATCTACATTTGATGCCTCAGGATATCGACCCAGTCATTACTATCACATAAATATTTTTAACTATTTATTAGCTTTTTCAGATAACCTATTTTTTTTTAGCTATTTTTCTGGACATTTTTTTAGCCATTATAAAAACTGCTTTTGACTTTTTTTTTTTTTTAGCCATTATTTAAAATCGGTTTTATCTATGATTTTTCGAGTTGATTGAAAGTAGTGATAAGAGGAATTTTTTGATTTATGATGAGGGTGTGTAGAAGGAATTTTGATACAGAGGGAGAACGATTATTTGTATGTAAACTTCATACGATATAAGTTACTGACTTTTTTTTTTTTTTTTTTTTTTTTTTTTTAAGAAAAATTATGTAAAAGTGGGTATTGTTTGTATGTGTGCAATGATGATGATTTCTTTCAGTGTTTTGGAGTCTTCAGAACTTCTTTACACATTTTTCCTTCGACTCTATTAATTGTAAACTTTGTTGTGTGTTGTTTATTTATTTATTCTAATGACTACCCTACATTCTTCGACTACTTAAATTCTAACTTAGAGGACATTCTTCGTTCTTCTTTTCTGGGATCCTCTTTTCTAACATTTTCATCTCATATGTTTCAGTTTTGAGATTGATTTACTCCAAGCACCTAACAGATGAATAAGTCAAAGAAAACAGGGCTAAATTAAGATGTTGGGGATATTAGGTGTGTTATGCTAAGCTAAAGAAATAAAGATCATAGATCTTGACTACGGTCACCTACTGAAGGGCTTTTCAAACTTTTTTATCGCGACCCCCTCCCTCTCATCAAGAAAATATTTTCAAGACCCTCCTTTCCAATTACCAATAATTATTTACACCTTAATCATAGATTCAAAATTTTTTCCAACTCCCCTTGGGGATTGAGACCCCACTTTAAACTCTAATATACAGTATGCTTTAACTTTCAAATTACTACACATAAAGATACACTACACTGCAAAAATTGTCCTAACGAAAAGGATAAGTGGCCAAAATGTCACAACAAAATTTTTCTGTTATTTTTTACTAGAAAATAAATCGGTGAGGCGACTTTCTTATGCTTAACATGTCTTTTCTCTATTGAAAATTACTGTGACATTTTTGCCACTTGTCCTAACGATTCGTTAGGACAATTTTTTGCATGGTATAGGGATAGTATTACTAGGAAAAAACTGAATAAGCATTTAACGAAATTGATGAACATAAGATTGGGATAAGGTTAATTAGTATAAACAACAAACCTGTTAAAATCATTGGCAGTTTATTTTTGTCTTCATATAGGATCAGATGAGATTAATTGCAGGAGTCGAACTAGCTCACTAAAGGGACATAAATCAATCATAACACTTAAATTATAAAAGTGATAAACAATTAACGAGCTAGTTCACTTTCAATCACTGATTTCATCAAGGAACACCAATGATCGTATTAAACGGTTAGCTTCGTATTTCCATGATTCACTAACATAAAATATAACTGGAAGTTTAGGATAAATAAAGAAATATGGTAAGGATAAGGTGACTTGTTTAAATTAGATAGCAAAAAAAATTTTTTTTTTTTTTTTTGTAGAATGTCCTTAACTAATAAACCATATGACTTGTTTTTGAAAACAACAATCGTATTTCTTCTTTATATTAAAATTCACCCTTCTTTATACATACCTTAAAACCCTTACGAGCAGGGTATCTGGGAGGGGCGGGGGGCAATGTTCAGAAGCGTCCCGATTTTTGGTCAGAAAAATAAGTTCACCTTAGGTTAGGAGAAACTTTAACAAATACACGAATGTTGCCGCAGAACAGAAAATCAAATTATTGATCGTAAAGGTACCGTAAACAAACCTACTATACAGTATGTTGCCTTTATTTCCGCTTAAATAGAAATTCTTGGAGCACAAACCCCACGTACCTTACCACCGACCCGTGAGTGGCGGATGAAATTACATGTAGATCGCTAACTCTATAGTAGCTTTCCATAAATTTCATTAAATAAAAAGCAAAAGCAAAAGCAAAGAAGTTCTTGGCACTTAAAATACTTAAGATAAACCTTTGACGTCTTTGCTTTGATTACAAGAGTTAAAAAGATAAAAATGATTTTACTCAGATCATTTCCCTATTAAATATTTATTTTTATTATTTATTGTAAAACTTTAAACCTCTTGGGAATTTTCCTATCCAGGGGGGGGGGGACCTATTCTAGGATGTTTCTAGGATCCACATGGGGAATCGAACCAGCGTCTTCAAACACGTGAATCAATCGCTCTACCGCTATGCCACAATATATATATATATATATATATATATATATATATATATATATATATATATATATATATATATATATATATATATATATATATATATATATATATATATATATATATATATATATATATATATATATATATATATATATATTTAATGGAATATTTAATGAATCTTTAGCTTTACATTTAAAGCCATAAATAACTGAAGAAAAATACGTAATTTTATTTTCTAAAATCAAAAACGGGATTTAAAAAAAAAAAAAAAAAAAAAACTCATTACACGAAATACGAGAACGACGTCGAACTATGAAATATATACCAGGATTACCAACCTTTCCGAAGTCACGTTGTCTGTTCAAAGTTATTTATTACAATTTCTTTTAAATAATAATACTATATATATATATATATATATATATATATATATATATATATATATATATATATATATATATATATATATATATATATATATATATATATATATATATATATATATATATATATATATATATATATATATATATATATATATATATATATATATATATATATATATATATATATATATATATATATATATATATATATATATATATATATATATATATATATATATGGGGCGGGAAGTGCCTGAAGCCAAAGAAAAAAGTGAGAAACCACAATCCTATCAAATGTTAGATATAAGTGAAGAAAATTGAAGGGACCGTTCCAGACTTGGGTTGAAGAGTACATAAAGGTCAGGTCATTGGTCAGAAAGCTGGAAAGATAAAGGATGATAATATGTATAATGTCACACGAAGAAGGGGTTATGTGACTAGTTAAGAACTATTTACCCTAAAATAGAGCTATTTTCCCTACAATAGAGCTATTTACCCTACAATAGAGCTATTTACCCTACAATAACGATATTGTAAGAAAAGAATGAAGCAGCAATCCGGTGGATAAGAAAGAGATTGGGAAATATATTTAAGTGGAATAGTTGCTGAGCGAAAAGCTCTAGACCCCGACCTATGAAGAAGAGTTGTGTGTGTGGAACGACCTCATATATATATATATATATATATATATATATATATATATATATATATATATATATATATATATATATATATATATATATATATATATATATATATATATATATATATATATATATATATATATATATATATATATGACGCCTATTTCATTAAAAAGTAAAATTATGATGCCCTAATGCAAAGTATCTATTCTAGCACTTTAACTCTTGGAGGCTTACTTAACGAGATAAAACATGTAATCCTTCTACGAAAGATCACGAGTAAAGGAACCATCAACAGTTGAAAATTGAAAGATTTGGGACAAGTATTTACGAAGATGTTATTTATAAATAAATAAATAAATTATCATCTTCCCCCAGGAAGGACTTTCGTCCTGTCAGAGGGATCTTTCGAGGAAGATCCTTGGATTTTAAGGTAAGGTGACCATCCGTCCCGAATTTTTCGGGACAGTCCCGATTTTTTAAGCAGTGTCCCGATATTTTTTGAGACGGACATATGTCCCGAATTTTAGATTTGGCAAAAATTATTTATTCAGCCAGACAGCAGAAGAAGGCAGTGACACACCGTCATACAACCAGAGGGCGCGGCGAATAGGAGCAGAAGGCCAAAAAAAAAAATTTTTTTTTTTTTTTAGAATATCCTTAACTAATAAACCATAGGACTTGTTTTCGAAAACAACATTCGTATTCCTTCTTTATATTAAAAATCCTTCACCTTTTACATCCCTTAAAACCCTTACGGGCAGTGTATTTGGAGGGGGAAGGGGCAATGTTCAGAAGCGTCCCGAATTTTGGTCAGGAAAATATGGTCACCTAATTTTAAGGGCCCACGGTTTATACCGCTGGCTAGGCCAAGCCTATCGCGGATGCCGGAGATTATTCCCACCATTGACAAGAGCACTTCACTGATGAACTCGTTTAACGACTGACTGAGTCATTCGGAGCTAAGCACATGGAAAAACCGCTCACATTTCTCGCTCCGGCCAGGGGCCTCGAACCCTGGACCTCTCGCTTCATATGGCGAGTGCTCGATCGACTGAGCTACGAAGCCGCTATATTTATAATCCTGTATAATTTTCGGTCAAACGAATAAATGAAAAAAATTGCTTTTTTGAAACATTAAAACATTTTTTTTTTCGCTGTCCCAAATAGAAAAACGAGAGAACCAGAATAAACTGCCCTTATGACACGGTCATACTAACTGATTTGAAAAGGAAAAAAATTAAGATTGTCATAGACATTAGAACGGAGCTCTGATAAGGAGAAAGACAAGCAATGGAGCAGTAGAAATAGATTCGGTGATAAACTAGAACCTTGAGGGACACCAAATTTGAAACATTTAAGTGATTATATGTGCGTCCATCTGCAAGAGGTGATACAGAAGGAATAAGCCCCTATCCAAAGACGAAATTATTTACCAAAGCACAATACAAGTTATATATATATATATATATATATATATATATATATATATATATATATATATATATATATATATATATATATATATATATATATATATATATATATATATATATATATATATATATATATAGAGTCTGGATAGGACTCATGGACCGGCATGGGGACCGGTGAGCTGAAGAACTTGATCTTTTGGAGGGCTCTGGGAGAACTTCTTCAAGCAGATGGGGAAAGATGCTGGTTCCACTGACAGGGTGAAAACCCTTCCTGGGAGAGGATATATATATATATATATATATATATATATATATATATATATATATATATATATATATAATATATATATATATATATATATATATATATATATATATATATATATATAAAATTGAATATGAAATTATTTTGATATTAAAGAAAACTACATTGAGCGGTTAAGAGATTTTCTGGCCAATGAAGCGTACGTGCTTTAAACACTGTCGGTTAGCATGAAGATTACACAGTCGTGTTACTGGGGACGGGAAACCCTATTTTTTTCTCTTCTCTCTCTCTCTCTCTCTCTCTCTCTATTTTTTCCCTCTTTGACTGCAAGTATATTGATAGGATTTCTACAGAGGAAATCTTATTGCAGGAAATGGTGCTTATATATATATATATATATTATATATATATATATATATATATATATATATATATATATATATATATATATATATATATATATATATATATATATATATATATATATATATATATATATATATATATATATATATATATATATATATATAGGGATGGAGCGATACTAAAATTTTACCGATACCGATACCTGAAAATATACCGATACTTACCGATACCAATACTTTATATCCATTCATATACCAAAATTTTTTAATACCGATACCGATACTAAGATTTTCAAATTCACCGATACCGATACCCGATACCTGAAATATATACCGATATTTACCGATACCGATACTTCACTCCATCCCTAATAAATATATATATATATATATATATATATATATATATATATATATATATATATATATATATATATATATATATATATATATATATATATATATATATATATATATATATATATATATATGTGTATGTGTCCATAATTGGCTCGTCG
>SEYY01008060.1:35000-37500 GCA_009176605.1 Armadillidium nasatum
CGTTGTAATAGTAAAAGGAGAGTGATGGAGCAATTTAACGGTAAGAAAGAGGTAGTCAGCAAGAGTAAGATATAGTAAAGCGAAAAGCCTTTTATTCCACACCCTTTCAAGAGGGTCTTTTTGAATGGAATCATTCCAGATATGCAACACTAGTCAATACAACAACGAACAAAGCTACTACACAGTGCAAACCACTGCTGTTTTGTGAAGAAATTCTGATGATAACCTCAGAACAGTGAAAGACAATGTGATATTCCCAACAAAATCAAAAGAGAAATATATAACATATAATACTATAGTAAAACTTGAGTTTTGTGTTCTCATTGTTTTTATTCTTGTAGTCATGTGGACTTTGTCGAGTAGATACAAAAAGAAACTGAGTTTTGAGACATTGAAAACAGAAATGTTTACTTTGCCCCAATTAGAGAAAAGAGCAGGATAAGAAATGAGTTGCCCCAAGACCATTCTCATTACGTCGGCTATTTGAAGTTGCGTTGGAAACTTTTTTTTAATGAGAAAAAGGTTAATGAAGGATGGAATCGTCAGTGTAAGGGTGAAAAAGTAAAGTGAAATATATATATATATATATATATATATATATATATATATATATATATATATATATATATATATATATATATATATATATATATATATATTATATATATATATATTCAAAAATTCCAACTTTCTCCAAATAACTTTCTCCTATTAGACGATTCTAAATAATTAAAGGACCAATTAAATGTCGACCGACAATCCTACACCTCACATTAACTTTAATTTCGATTATTTTGTGGATATGTTTGTCAGACAACGATGAGAGTTGCGGGTATTTTTCGAAGCAGTTAAAGAGTGAATATTGCTTCCTCAGTAAAAAGTATGTATCGAACCAAATGACGATTAGCGACCATCCATTGACAAAATTCAATGCGTCTAGCAGTCTCATCGGTTGTGAGTAGTATTGATATAAGCCCTGTTCGTGTAATATGAAGTTAAGTTGTGCGGCAATTCTTCGTGGTCTAGTCGTTGAGCTTTGTTCCATTAAATCCAAAATGCATTTTACTTTATTTACATCTTGTCTACGGGCACGTTCAGATACGATGTGCTCACTTTAAAGTCTACAGGTTTTTCACAGTGTGTTGAAGGTTCTGATAAGTTTTTGTCCGGAATTCTACTACACGGGAAGATGTGACGATACTCTTCAACCTCAGCTGTATCATTCCCCTTGCAATGACCATGAACAAATATTATATTCGCATATTCTAAATTTGAAAAGATGTGTGGCATTATTTTTCACTTTTATCACGGTTGTCACGCAAAATAAATCACAACTAACACGTGATTAGTTGTTAAATGATAATTTTTTGTGCTGTTGACAATATGCTTGTCCACCTGATCGATTGTTTGAACTTAAAACCATTAAAACGCTGTAATTCGAAAGCAAATGAAAATAGGATTACAATTTTTTTTTGTCATGCGTAGAATACAATCCCAGAGTTTAGTGCGTTCCTCCCTACTCACTTTCTATATCTCTCTACTTCTAAACCAGTAAGATAATTTCAGAATAAGACACAACTAGAATCACAGAAAATTTTAGATGCAATATTCAGTAGTAATTGAAATATATCCTAGTAATTTACCAAAAAGAAAACACAAATAAATATTCTTAAAAATCTCTGCTTTTAGTTTTCGATTTTGAATCAAATGTCAGTCAGCCAATTTCAAAAAGTTGCAATGACAGATAACTAAGACCTCCTCAAATCCCAAATATTGTACCACATTTATACAAGTATAGTGATTCTGGTTCTTTCGTGTAATAGCGCGATATAAGCAGTTATCGTGGTTGAAAGGGTAAATGACTAAATGTGAAATGATTCACCACATAATTCATATTTAAGTCTACCAGAAGCTCCCAAAAAATGAATGGTGTGGACAGGTTACCAATTAACTAGTTCGAAGAAAGAAAAATCAGTTATTGGGTTGTCTTCAGTTGCCATAAAATACCTCAGTGTTCCACCCTCTTCAGGAATGAGTGAGCGACTTTTCAGTACTACAGGGAATATATATGAAGCAGCCACAAGTAGATTAAAACAAGAACATAGTGAATTAGTAATCGGCTTCGACATATTATTTAAACAGATTCGGCTTCGACAATTTGACGAGTTAATCGACATACCGAAGCAGAAGCATCGGTGCATCCCTAATATATATATATAAATATATATATATATATATATATATATATATATATATATATATATATATATATATATATATATATATATATATATATATATATATATATATATATATATATATATATATATATATATATATATATATATATATATATATATATATATATATATATATAATATAAATCATACGAGAGCTTGAACGGAAACAAACGCAAAAAAATATTAATTTACAAGAATCGTGCCTCTCTTTTTATACACAAAACTCATTGAATATATAATTTCGAACGTACTTTTTATGT
>SEYY01008061.1:0-12500 GCA_009176605.1 Armadillidium nasatum
GCCAATATGGCTTTCGTAAGAAAGGCTCTACAGGTGATCTTCTTTCTTCTCTCTGACTATTGGTCCTCCGCTCTTCGGCATTTCCGTGAATCTTTTGCTGTCGAGCTGGACATATCGAAAGCTTTCGATAAAGTTTGGCACAAAACTTTGATTTCCAAACTTCACTCTTTCGGAATCTATCCTTCTCTCTGTAGCCTTCTCTATGATTTCCTTTCTGGTCATTCTATAGCAGCTGTTGTAGACGGCCACGGTTCATCCTTTAAATCTATTAATAGTGCTGTTAATCAAGGATATGTCCTATCCCCAACACTTTTTCTGCTTTTCATTAATGACATTCTCTCCGTTACTTCATCTCCTCTCCACTTATTTGCCAATGACTCCACCCTTCATTACTCTTTTCAATTTGAAAGGAGCCCCTCCCAATAGCAGCTAATAGACGCAAAGAGGGTATCCTTGGGGCAACTAACCTCTGATCTATCTCACATTTCAAACTGGGGCAGAGGAAACGTTCGTTTTCAATGCCTCAAAAACTCATTTCCTCAATCTCTCCTCGACACAATTTTCACACAACTATTATATCTTCTTCGATAACACCCAATATATATATATATATATATATATATATATATATATATATATATATATATATATATATATATATATATATATATATATATATATATATATATATATATATATATATATATATATATATAAATATCTCGGTGTTTCTTTTTCTCTTTCTAGATAAGTTTCTAAGAGGTTGTGTGTTCTGAGGAGCCTTCAGAATTTCTTCACACCACCCTAGTTGCTTGCTCTTTTATAGGGATGTTGTTCGCCCTCTCTATGCACTCCACACACATCTGGGGTTTTTCCACACACACATGTCTTCTGGAAAAGATTGGTCTAGGGCTTTTCATCATATAAAAGGCTGAAGGCGGAGAATACGGTATGAAAAGTTCACAGTTTATTAAATGAGTATGTGGAAACCCTTTGGTATGGTTTTAATCTTTCCAAATTTGATTAAGGTCTCTTGGAAGAATCTATAATTATATATATATATATATATATATATATATATATATATATATATATATATATATATATATATATATATATATATATATATATATATATATATATATATATATTATATATATTATTTTTAAATCTGCAAATTCAACTCGCAGATTTGTTAAATCTGCGCGACTTTGTACCACGCTGAAGAGTCAGTTTAATGTAATTGTAAGTACGCCGCAGAGATGTCTTTTCACAACGAGTATTTACAACAGAACCCTAACAATATTATTATATATATATATATATATATATATATATATATATATATATATATATATATATATATATTATATATATATATATATATATATATATATATTATATATATATATATATATATATATATATATATATATATATATATATATATATATATATATATATATATATATATATATATATATATATATATATATATATATATATATATATATATATATATATATATATATATATATATATATATATATATATATATATATATATATATATATATATATATATATATATATATATATATATATATATATATATATATATATATATATATATATATTATATATATATATATATCATGTCATGATACACGGAGTTGAATGTGCGCAAGTTGAAGGAAGTTGTTGAAAATAGATGAATGGAGTGTGTTCCAGACTTTACCAGTAGAGTACATGTAAGATATATATATATATATATATATATATATATATATATATATATATATATATATATATATATATATATATATATATATATATATATATATATATATATATATATATATATATATATATATATATATATATATATGTAACTTGGGAGATACGCAGGTCATGCTTGTTGTTTCACACTCTGTTAAATTTATTTAATTAATTATTTCTTAAATTCTTTATTTATTTATTCTTTAGTTTATTTGTTTGATCATTTTCTATCAAATGTTTTAATAAATTTTTTAAACAACTTCGACTCTTTGCCAAGGAACATTTTCACAATTTTCTCTTCGTTCATCCAATAGTTCGTCCACCTCTCTCTCCCTCATTATATATATATATATATATATATATATATATATATATATATATATATATATATATATATATATATATATATATATATATATATATATATATATATATATATATATATATATATATATATATATATATATATATATATATAATAGAAAAAACCAGAAACTGTATAGTAAAATTTATATAATTTCGAGTCTGTTATATAAGGATTCGAACTCTGACCCGTAAGAGGTAAGACAGTGTTACCTTTGCACCATGACAGTACAAAAGGAAAATGCAGAGATAAAGCTTATGAACAATAGCCATGCCCGTAACTTAAAGAATCCCTGACTGCATTCGGGTACAGGGCAACATATCAGTTATTTTAGCTACAGACAATGTATATAAGTAGTAAAACTGAATGTTTCTGTTAGTGGTTTTTTCAACTTATATATTATATATATATATATATATATATAATATATATATATATATATATATAATATATATATATATATATATATATATATATATATATATTATATATATATATATATATATAAATAAATTGCCCTGCCCTGCAGTCAAGGGGGAGGAGGGAGGGAGTAGTGCTTAGAATTTATTCGATATGGCCATTGTTATTTATAACCTTTCTTTCTGTGATTTCCTTTTGTACTGTCGTGGTGTAGAACTAACATTCCGTCTTATCAGCTTACGTGTCAGGGTTTGAATCCTCATAGCAGACTCGAAATTATATATATAATATATATATATATATATATATATATATATATATATATATATATATATATATATATATATATATATATATATATATAATATATATATATATATATATATATATATATATAATATATATATATATATATATATATATATATATATATATATATATATATATATATTATATATATATATATATATAAGGTCCTGATGATATTCCTCGTACGGTTCTCAAAACTTATGCTTCCGAGCTTGCACCCTGCCTCGGTAAACTATTTCGTCTCTGTCTCTCCACTTCTACCTTTCCTTTTTACTGTAAATGTGCACTCATTCCATTCAACCTGTGTCGAAGAAGGGGGACCCTTCTCAACCCTCTAACTATCGTCCTATTTCTTTAACCTCCCGTTCTTTCTAAAGTTTTCGAATCTATCCTAAACAGGAAGATTTGTAAACACCTTAATTCTTCTAATCTTATCTCTGATCGCTAGTATGGCTTTCGTAAAGAACGTTCTATGGGTGATCTTTTTTCCCTACTTTCTGACTCTTGGTCCTCCGTTCTTCGTGGTTTCGGTGAGTCTCGCTGTGGCGCTAGACATATCGAAAGCCTTCGATAAAGTCTGGCACAAAGCTTTGATTCCCAAACTTCTCTCCTTCGGAATTTATCCTTCTCTCTGTGACCTTCTCTTTAATTTCCTTTCAGGTCGTTCTATAGCAGCTGTTGCAGACGGCCACCTCTCTTCCTTTAAATCTATTAATAGTGGTGTTCCTCAAGGATCTATCCCATCTCCAACTCTTTTTCTAATTTTCATCAACGACCTTCTCTCTATTACTTCGTCTCCTATCCACTCCTATGCCGATGACTCCATCCTGCATTACTCCTTTCAATTTGAAAGACGTCCCTCCCAACAGCAGTTGATAGATTCAAGAGGGATGGCCTTGGAGTAACTGACCTCTGATATTTCTTGTATTTCAAATTGGGGCAGAGAAAACATGGTCATTTTCAATGCCTCGAAAACTCAATTCCTCCATCTTTCTAATTGACACAATCTTCTATACAACTATGACTTCTTGTTCGAAAACAATCAAATCCTCATCTGTCCTTAATATTCTCGGTGTTTTTTTTTTTTATCGGGATCTTTCTTGGAAAGATCACATTACTTCTCTTTCTAAACAAGCAAAAAGCTTCTAAGAGGTTGGGTGTTTTGAGGCTCCTTCGAGTTTTTTTCCTTTCTTTTTTTTACGCAGCCCCAGTTGCTTGCTCTTTATAGGGGTGTTGTTCGCCCCTGTATTTAGTACGCCTCACACATCTGGAGTGGTTCCACAAATATAGCTCTCCTTGAAATATTGAAGTCTAGGACTTTTCATCTTATAAACTCTTTTGCTCTTACTAACTCTCTCCCATCTCTTTATTCCCGTCGAATTGTTGCGTCACTCTCTCTATACTATCGCTATTACAACGGACATTGCTCTTCTGAACTCTCACGTCGTATAACTCCTCCATTGAGAAGGGATCGTGCGACACGACTTTCTACTCAATCTCATCCTTTCTCTGTCCAACTCTCTGACCTCAGCTTAACCGCTATGCTTATTTTTACATGTTTTCTATTGGTAAAGTCTGGAACACACTCCCTTTATCTGTTTTCCCAACTTCCTTTGACTTGCACACTTTTAAAAGCCGTGTATCGGGTCACGTCGGCCATAAACTATCACATTCCGAATGTTCCCCAGCTCTGGTGGATATTGGAAGACCTCCGGCCTTTTCCCACCAGAGGAGAAATAATATATATATATTTATATATATATATATATATATAATATATATATATATATATATATATATATATATATATATATATATATATATATATATATATATATATATATATATATATATATATATATATATATATATATATATATATATATATATATATATATATATATATATATATATATATATATATATATATATATATATATATATATATCCTAGGATCTAAATACATTCTAAATCTTTTAATTATATATGGTGGTAGAGCTGAACTGCTGATTTTTTTTCCTTTTCTTTCTCTCTAACCCTTGCTTTCTCTCCTTCCTTTAACTTGCACGATTTAATTAAAGCATTGAGTATCGAGTTATGTCTGTCGTCAATTTGACAAGGTTTTCACTCTCTTCAACTCTGGTGGAATTTCATAGGCCTCAGATCTTTGCTTACCAGAGAATATATATATATATATATATATATATATATATATATATATATATATATATATATATATATATATATATATATATATATATATATATATATATATATATATCGAAAGAAATAGAGATAAGAATGTTTGAATGCATGTGTTTGCCTTCTATAATGAAAAGTATGAAACATGGATGATACATCCTCGGGCGAGGAAAAGTTTGAATGTCTTTGAGATGAAGGGATTGAGAACGATATGTTATGTGGTGTGAGAAAGGTAGATAGGATTAGAAGTGAAAGAATAAGTTAGATGTGTAGATGAAAGAGGAGCGTAGTGGATAGAGCCGATCAGAGTGTGCTAAAATGGTTTGAACATATGTGTAGAATGAAAGAGAACAGGATGGTCTTCAAAGTACTTAGATCTGAGGTGGATGTTGATATGGGGAACAGAATGCCAATGGGGAGATGGATGGATGGAGAGAGAAATTTTGGGTTGAAGGAATCTGATTTTAGAAGAGGGTAGTACTGTAGTAGATTTGCAGAGGACATAGTGAGACAGAGGGCAGTGGTGAAAGGAGATGAAAGGTAGGAATGGGAATGTTTGCAAGGAAATTGTGGTGGACACCACCCTTCGAAAGTGGGAAAGATGAGTGATATATATATATATATATATATATATATATATATATATATATATATATATATATATATATATATATATATATATATATATATATATATATATATATATATATTATATATATATATATATACGATATTAAAATATATACATCCGCATCCGCATCCGAATTCCGCATCCGCATTTCGAAAATTCAACATCCGCATCCGCATTTTCGAAAAATCCGCATCCACACTTTCAAAAATTAAACATCCGCATCCGCATCCGCATTCTCTAAATTCGACATCCCATCCGCATCCGCAAATTAGAAAATATGACATCCGATCCATCACTAATATATATATATATATATATATATATATATATATATATATATATATATATATATATATATATATATATATATATATATATATATATATATATGCGAATTGTAGATCAAGAGTGAGGGTGAAGAGAGAACTATCGGATTGGTTTAGCATAGGAGTGGGATTGAGACAGGGGTGTGTAATATCTTCATGTTATTTAATCTATTGATGAATGGTTTACTTAGAAAAATGGAGAGAGAAGGGAAGAGTTTAACGTTGAGAAATATGGAGGGTGAATGTGAAGTGAATGTTTTCCTTTTTGCAGATGATGCGGCATGTGTTGGTGGCAGAATCTGGAGAAAAGATGAGAATACTTGTGAGAGAGTTTGAAGGGAAATGTGCAAACACGAGATTGAAATTCAATCCAGCGAAGAATAAAGTTATGAGGATTGGAGGTGGGGATGATCAAATGTGGAGGGAGGAATTGGTTTGTAGAAGTGTGAGAATGAAAACTTGAGGATGTGAATGAATTCAAATATCTAGTAATGTTGGGTGGAAGGTAAGGGTGGGACGGAAAAAGAAATAAAGAACAGAGTGGTAGAAGGAATGAAAGTATTGGGGGCCCTAAGAAAAGTATGGAAGAAAGGAAAAATTTCGAAAGAAATAAAGATAAGAATGTTTGAATGTATGTGTTCACCTTCTGTATTGTATAGGTGTGAAACATAGATGATAAGTGCTCGGTCGAGAAAAAGTTTCAATGTCTTTGAGATGAAAGATTTGAGAGCGATATATAAATTGAGAAGGATTGATAGGATTAGAAATGAAAGAATAAGGGAGATGTGTAAATGATAAGTGCTCGGTCGAGAAAAAGTTTCAATGTCTTTGAGATGAAAGATTTGAGAGCGATATATAAATTGAGAAGGATTGATAGGATTAGAAATGAAAGAATAAGGGAGATGTGTAAATGGAAGAAGGGTGTAATTGATAGAGAGGAGGAGGATGTGCTAAAATGGTTTGGACATATGTGAAGAATGAATGAGGACAGAATGGTGGGCAAGGTACTTAGATTCTATGTGGATAGAGGTAGGGATAGGGGAAGGCCGAAGTGGAGATGGAATGGATGGAGTGAGAGAGATTTTGATGGAAGGAATTTGAGTTTAGAAGAGGGTAGATTTGTAGAGACAGAGAAAGATTAAGGGCGGTGGTGGAAGGGGTTGGTTGTAAGGGAATTGTGGCGGGCACCACCCCACGAAGTGGGAAAGGTGATAATGATATATATATATATATATATATATAATATATATATATATATATATATATATATATATATATATATATATATATATATATATATATATATATATATATATATATATATATATATAGTGATGGCATACGCATTCGCATCCTGATCAAAATAATATCCGCATCCGCATCCTCATGAAAATTAACATCCTCATCCGCATCCGCATCCTCATCAAAATTAACATCCGCATCCGCATCCGCACTTTCGAAAATTCAACATCTGCATCCGCATCCGCACTTCTCCAAAATTCGACATCCGATCCATCACTATATATATATATATATATATATATATATATATATATATATATATATATATATATATATATATATATATATATATATATATATATATATATATATATATATATATATATATATATATATATATATATATATATATATATATATATATAATATATATATATGAGAGAAGATTGTAGAGTGCGGGAAGAGCTATCTCGACAATGATAAGAACTTGGTCCGTAGAATAGATTGTGTGTAACAGCTACAGAACTTGAATTAGAAGCCAAAACTACAAAAAAGCCTGATTCCCTGAAGTGCTCTGGAAGAAGCGATGAAGAGGTTAGAATTAAATGAAAGATGCTGAAGATCTCCACTGACATAGTTGAAATTCTTCCTTAGGACAAGGACAAGAATTGAAATCCATTTTTGCCGAGAAAATTTATCTTCTAGAAGTCTCAAGAACAATTTTAAAGGGAAAATGGAAAATGTTAGTTCCGCTGACTGCGTGAAGACCCTTCCCAGGAATATAGGAAGGATATATATATATATATATATATATATTATATATATATATATATATATATATATATATATATATATATATATATATATATATATATATATATATATATATATATAACTTAGATAATTATTTACGAATCTAAAATCCAAAGATATTCTAAAGCATAGGCACAAATATAATCAACGAAATTGGTGAGCTCTCAAAGTAGGTGGTTGTCCTTGCGATAAACTCTCTAGTTCCTGAAGAGCATTTTTTTTGCCTGAAAAGACGGCGTTTGCCTTGCTAGATGATGTTTTAGCTTTAAGAAGGAAAGAGAACAAACGTGAAAATAATTTACCTTCAAAGGGAAATATTTCATAAAAAAATTTTGTTTGTATAATATTCAAACTTTTTAGCCAAAGGTTTGTCCCTCGAAAATATCTTCTTCAAGTATAGTGATGAATAAGTCAAGGTTATATTTGTTGCTTGTCTTTTCGAATATATTTTAATGCTACATTTATGTTTATTACATATTTGTTTTCTTTCCTTTGAATGTTTTTTTTTTTTTTTTTTTTTTTTATCTTATATTCTTCTAGGATGAGAAAATAGCTTCTCAAAATGTTTAACGTTTCAAATAATGTTAATCTATCTCTATTTATATTATATATATATATATATATATATATATATATATATATATATATATATATATATATATATATATATATATATATATATATATATATATATATATATATATATATATATATATATATATATATATATATATATATATATATATATAGGCTTTATTGTGTTTTGGGCGAGCAGTGATGGTATTATTGTTTAAGGTTAGGGCAGGAACCGATACGAGGCTTGATTAGAAATGATGGACACGGGCCATCGATGACGGAAAAGGGGCAACCCTTTGCGACAAAGAAAAAAAGAAAGAAAGAGCGAGAGGCCTCCTTTCACTCATTTATTTTTAAATCTTTGTAATGGGCGAGACAAACAGATAGAAAATAACCACACCATTCAATATATATAACAATAGCAAGAAGTAACAGCAACAATCACAACAACTGTAACAGAACAACAACAACTATTAGAAGTACTACAACTATAGCTATTACTATCATCAAAAGATACACAACAGCAACAACAACAACAACAACAACAATATGTATTAATAATATTAATAATCGTGACAAAGAAACAATAATAACAAAGTTCGGAATCAACAAAGATATGAAAATAATTAAGGAACGTTTCAACATTAATACAACAATGACAGAATAAAAAAAACAAAAATGGCAACATAAAAAAAAGCAACAATGATAACATAAAGAAGCAGCAATCAAAACATAAAAAGCAATAAAGATAAAAAGAAACAACAATGATAACATAAAAAAGCTACAATGACAACATAAAAAAAGCTGCATTGACAACATAAAGAAGCAACAATGACAACATAAAGAAGCAATAATGACAAAATAAAAACAACAATGACACCAAAAAAAGTTAAAATGACAACATAAAGAAGCGAAAATATCAACATAAAAACAGAAATGACAATATAAAGAAGCAACAATGTCAACATAAAAACAGAAATGACAAAATGAAGAAGCAACAATAACAAATAGAAGCATCTATGACAAAATAAAGAAGCAACAATAAGAACATAAAGAAATAACAATAACAACATAAAAAAGCAACAATAACAACATAAAGGAGCAATAATGATGACATTAAAAAGCGACGATGACAACATAAAAAAGAAACGATGACAACATAAAAAGCAACATTGACATCATAAAGAAACAACAATGACAACATAAAAAAAAGCAACAATGACAACATAAAAAACAACAATGACAACTTAAAAAAGTAACAATAACTACATAAAGAATCAATAATGATAACAAAAAAGCAGCAATGACAACAGAAAAAGCTACAATGACAACATAAAAAAGCAACAATGTCAACATAAAAAACAGAAATGACAACATGAAAAAGCAACTATGACAACATAAAGAAGCAATACTGACAAAATAAAAAAGCAACAAAGACAACATAAAAAAGCAACATTGACAACATAAAAAGCAACAATGACAACATAAAAAAGCAATAATGACAACATAAATAGCAACAATGACAATATAAAAAAGCAACAATGACAACATAAAAGCTTCAATGACAACATGAGAAGCAACAAAGACAACATGAAGAAACAACAAAAACAACATGCATGAAAAAGCAACACAGCAACAAAAATAATAAGAGTAAAAAGATATGTGAGTCATTAACATAAGATTAGAACGTTACTTTTGACAAAAAAAGACAAATCATAAAATAATGATTAAAAATACCAACGTTTGATTTGCTTTAATTAATTTCACATTAGAATCTCTTAAAATTTTTTTTATTTACTAGCATTATTATCATTATTATTATTATTATTATTATTATTATTATTATTATTATTATTATTATTATTATTATTATTATTATTATTATTATTATTATTATTATTATTCTTACTATTTTTATTCTTATTATTATTATTATTATTATTATTATTATTATTATTATTATTATTATTATTAAAAGTAGTTGTAGTT
The DNA here is from genome assembly GCA_009176605.1 of Armadillidium nasatum. Classification (NCBI taxonomy): domain Eukaryota; kingdom Metazoa; phylum Arthropoda; class Malacostraca; order Isopoda; family Armadillidiidae; genus Armadillidium; species Armadillidium nasatum. Next base: position 10,651 of record SEYY01008061.1, read on the forward strand.
TCAGCAGTAATAGTAGAAACAATGCTTGTAAAATAATAATAATTAAAATAATAATGATAATAATAATAATAATAATAATAATAATAATTATTATTATTATTATTATTATTATTATTAATAACAACAAAAACAATAGCAGCAACAACAGCTACATCAGCAGCAGCATCAATATCAACATCAACAACAACAGCAAGATCAATGTCATCAGCAACAACAGCAACAACTATCAACAGCAACAACAACAGCAACAACAACAGCATCAACAACAGCAACAACAAACAGCAGCAACAGCAGCAGCAACAACAACAGCAACATCAATATCAACAGCAACAACAACAGCAACATCAATGTCATCAGCAACAACAACAACAGCAACATGAATATCAACAGGAACAACAGCAGCAAGATCAATGTCATCAGCAACAACCGCAGCAACTATCAACAGCAACAGCAACAGCAACAACAAATAGCAACAACAAACAGCAACAGCAGCAGCAGCAGCAAAAACAACAGCAACATTTATATCAACAGCAACAACAACAGCAAGATCAATGTCATCTGCAACAACTTTCAACAGCAACAGCAACAGCAACAACAGCATCAACAGCAACAGCAACGACAACAACAGCAACGACAACACCAGCAGCATCAATATCAACAGCAACAACAGCAGAAACAGCAACGACAACAACAGCAACATCAATATCAACAGCAAAACAGCAGCAACAGCAACAGCAACATCAATATCAACATCAACAACAGAAACAGCAACGGCAACATACAAGAGTCGCACCTTAAGAATGGGAGTTACAATTTAGATCCTTTTAAATTGGTCATACGAATATTAATTGGAGATCACCCCAATTTAGGAGGTGAGTCAAAGGGGTGGGGACCCTAAATGGGCGGAGGTTGTAACGGCGGAAGGGAGGAGTTCCACTGAGGTGGGTCTTCAAGGGTCGGACCAAGAAAAATAGGTATGAAAAAAAGAAAATATTGATTCTATCATTCCTCAAGAAGCTGCTAAAACAAAAGTAATCTCCCAAATAATAATAATAATAATAATAATAATAATAATAATAATATAATAATAATAATAATATTAAAAAAAAAAAAAAAAAAAAAAAAAAAAAAATTTTTTTTATTATTATTATTATTATTATTATTATTATTATTATTATTATTATTATTATTATTATTATTATTATTATTATTATTATTATTATTATTATTATTATTATTATTATTATTATTATTATTATTATTATTATTATTATTATTATTATTATTATTATTAGTTTGATGGCTGGTGCGTCTCCGTCATATCCCGTTTTCGTTGTAGTTCTTCCCCTCTCCCTCTGACTCTGAACGCCATCGTCCATCCATTAAGTATTTGCTTAGTTTTGCCGCCCTTCAAAGAGGGTCTCTCACGAAAAAAAGACGAGAAGGGAAGGGAAGGAGGCCATAAAGAAGAAGGATTACGAAGAGGAGGAGAAGCAGGAGGAGGAGGAGGAGGAGGAGGAGACGCCTGCTCCTAAGGTGCTATAAATAAATGATGCCTTTAAGAATACTTTTATGTTCCCCGCGACGTCTTTCGAGAGTCTTTTGCTAATCCATTCTTTCTCTACGCCTCTCCTTCAACCATTACACACACACACACACACACACACACACACATATATATATATATATATATATATATATATATATATATATATATATATATATATATATATATTATATATATATATATATATATATATATATATATATATATATATATATATATATATATATATATATATATATATATTATTATATATTATTATTATTATTATTATTATTATTATTAT
>SEYY01008061.1:17500-25000 GCA_009176605.1 Armadillidium nasatum
ATAATTATATATATATATATATATATATATATATATATAATATATATATATATATATATATATATATATATATATTATATATATATATATATATATATATATATATATATATATATATAATATATATATATATATATATATATATATATATATATATATATATATATATATATATATATATATATATATATATATATATATATATATATATATATATATATATATATATATATATATATATATATATATATATATATATATATATATATATATATATATATATATATATATATATATATATATATATATAATATATATATATATATATTAATCTCCTCTGTTGGGTAAAGACCAGAAAACTACTAATTTCCACCAGAGTTGGGTCCATATCATAACCTAATCGTTAAAATAGAAAAAGAGAGTGTGTTCCAGACTTTGCCAGTTGTTGTGTATATAAGATTAGGCATAGCGGTTAAGTCTAGGATCAGACAGTTGAACAGAGAAAGGATAAGACTGTGTAGAATATCGTGTTACACCAACGTGTTCTCAATAGAGAAGAAAAGCAACTGGATAGTTCAGAAGAGCAGTGTCCATTGTACTAGCGATTGTATATAGTGAGTTACGCAGTAGTTCTACGGGCAGAAAGAGACTGGAGAGAATTAGTGAGAAAGGAAGAGTTCTTAAGACGAAAAGCCAGACTCCACCTTGTCAAGGAGAGCTGTGCGAGTGGAACTACTCCGGATGTGTGAGGCGTATTCCATACAGGGGAGAACAACACCCTTATAAAGATAAAGCAACTGGATTGACGTAAAAAAATCACGATGCGCAACAGAATACTCAACCTATTAGAAGCTTGTTTAGAAAGAGAAGTAATGTGATCCTTCCAAGAAAGACCACTAGAGATTATTAAGGACAGATGAAGGCTTGAGTTGCGTGTTTTCGAAGATGTTATAGTTTTGTAGAAGATAGTCTTGAGTAGAGATATGGAGGAATTGAGTTTTTGAGGCATTGAAAAAAACAATGTTTCCTCTTCCTCTTTCTCAATTTCTTCCTCAGATATTCCAAGTCAACCTTTCTAGTGTCAAATAACTGTTGCTGAAAGGAGTAATGATTGGTGAGATCATCAGCATAGGATCGGATAGATGATGAAGTAATAGAGAGAAGATTATTAATGAAAAGTTTAAAAAGTTTTGGGGATTGGACAGAATAAAGAGGAACACCACTATTAGCAGATTTAAAGTATGAACGGTGGCCGTCTACAACAGCAGCTATAGATCGATCAGAAAGAAAATCAAAGAGAAGGATAAATTCTGAAAGAGGGAAGTTTAGAAATCAAAGATTTGTACCAGTCCCTATCAAAGGCTTTCGAAATATCCAGCGAGATAGCAAAAGATTCACCGAAATGCCGTATAGTGGAAGACCAAGAGTCAGAGAGAATAGAAAGAGATCATCAGTACAGCGTTTCTTATGGAAGTCATACTAGCGATCAAAGATAAGATTTGAAGAATTGAGATGCTTCCAATTGAGATTTGAAAACTTTAAAAAGAACGCCGCTCCTCGAAGCATCTCTGAGGCTGCTTTGAGTTTAACCTTTTTTTTTTTTTTTTTTTTTTTACAAAGGTATTTGACGAGTAAGAGCTTGCAAATTTGGAACATGAGAAGGAAGTAGGGGGAAGGAGAAGTGGGAGCATAGACACTCCAATATGAGTCGAAGGTACATTAGAGACCCTCTGAGAAGGTGAAAAGCGAAAAGGAACGAACCAAAGGGCTAGGAAGTGAAACGAAATGATCTACATTCTAGACCATACTGTCACTCCCCGGAGTATGCCGAATAAAGGGTACTTGCATCGCTTTGGACGGCGCTACGTTCTCCCCTACACACACACACACACACACACACACACACACACACATATATATATATATATATATATATATATATAATATATATATATATATATATATATATATATATATATATATATATATATATATATATATATATATATTTATATATATATATATATATATATATATATATATATATATATATATATATATATATATATATATATTATATATATATATATATCATGTACCTTGGTTACCATCTTAATATGTTACTACGGATTAAATCAAGGATTAAAATAAAAATAAAATATTTAAGAAAACAAACCAAATGGTAAGAAGTAAATGGCGTGAAAATAAATTGAAAAAACAATTTTTTGCATTTGAAAAATAAACTTTTAGTGGAAAACAACATATAATGTTCGGGAAACAAAATTATCGCGAAACGGCGTTTCAAAATATTACGTAATATTAATAAAAAAATTACATAATTTAATTAAGCCAAAGGGACGAAAAAAATCTGGTATCGGTATCGGTATCGGCCATTTTTAGCCGATACTTACCGATACCGATATTTATATATTACCATAAATTTTTTATAATACCGATACTTCACTCCATATAAATATATATAATATACTATATATATATATATATATATATATATATATATATATATATATATATATATATATATATATATATATATATATATATATATATATATATATATATATATATATATATATATATATATATATTATGGTGGGGATTTCTGGGTGTAGAAACCTTTTAAGGTTTTTATGGACCTTATTTTGTTTAAGAGAAAATTTTCTTATGGAAAGGCATAATAATCTGAAGTCCCCTTCTCCACCTCCTTTGACGGGGGAAGGGATGCTCAAGGGGCAAGGAGGGGAGAATGAAAGCAGAGTGGAGGGGAGAAATGCTCAAGGAGGAAGAAGGTGTAGGAGTGGTAAAGAGTGAGGAGAGAAATTAACACGAAAAGTGAAATAAAATTTTATCTTTCAGCAAATTACCTGTAAAATGTGTCCTTCCCTCGGTTCAAATTTTAACCAAATTCTATTATTAAATTTATCCATTTTCCCTGCCCAAAATTATTCAACTTTTTAATCATACAACTTCATATGTAAATTGAAACAATTTTTTATCTGGGATCATTATAATTTTATTCACAATTTTATTTAAAGCTTCATTTAAATTTGCCCACTTTCTTACCTAAATCCCACTAACATTCCATCTAATTTATCCAACTTCTTAACAATATTCTATCAATTTCTTATCCAAACATCAAAACTTTAATCAAAATTTATCCAACTTCCCATCCAAAAGCAAGAAAAACTTTTATTTATTTTATTAGTATGATTCTATCCAAATTAACCAGACTTTTAATATGGTTGATTCAGCCTTTAAAAGGCAACGTATTTTAGAGAGTATTTTTTGAGAGTCCTTTGTAGTATTGGAGATTTTGCATGTTTCTTTGGATGACTCACTTATTGAGAGTTTGGCTTAGTAAATTGAATATTACATGGGCAATATCATGGTTCGCATGATTGTTTGCACGGGGAAAGTTAGGTATGGGAGAAGCCATTCGTAGAATAGTGAATGGTAACTTCTGTATTTATTTGCCTGGGACAGTCTTGATAGCAACTTGCTTCTAACTGTCTTGATTTTCTTGTTCCTTATGCTATTTTGGCTTAAGAAAAGTCCCCCCCCCCACCCTCTGAAAGCTTTGTATAGTCTGATCCATTTCTGAAATGTTAATAATTTAAATGATATTTTAAGTAGTTGATAAATGAAATTCTAATATTGAATGAAATGAAATCTGAATACTTCAAGTCAAAAAAGTAATATAAAAAATAAGGAACCTAGTCTAACATAAACAAGTCTAACCAAACTTTATCTCGCCTATGAAAATAGTATTAACATTTTTCCATTTTCTAACCTTCCCGAAACTTTGAATTAGATCAAAATATATATTAATATGGTGTCATAGAATGACGTCATATTTCAAACATTTAAACTATTATTTTTTATATTTGCAAGTCTTCATATTGCGCTGAACATTTCTCTCATGAGTATCATCAAAGACTGCAGTCATCAGTTATTATATATAGTGAACAAACAAGTCATCCCCTACCATTTCAAGGTAAGCAACACCTTCTCCTCAGTAATTTTTAATCAATATTCTACCCATTCAGGTTTCGTTCTCATGTTCTTTGAACGAGTACACGTATCACTTCAACAGTGTCATCACATACATCCTACCATCACTAAGCCTATTACTTGGTATTACTTATACCTCCACATACTGTCACGGCTATATTATTACATCACAAGTAGTGGATTAAAACATTTTTATACTCATTATGCAATTATTATAGATTAAATTTATAACTTCAGTATCAGGATGTATATTTTTAACACTCTTCCAAATTACTTTTTTCATATCTCTGAGCTATGACACAAGCATCTTATACGAATTCCAGATATTTCCTGTTTATGATTCGCTTTATTTCCTTACAATTATTTACCATGTGACATAACCACGAGTTTACAGTATTTGAACCAACTATTTCATATCCGCGACGTCACTCTATAACGATATTTATTTCTTTAATGGCACCATGATGCCGTATACATCTCCTTGAATTTTCATCCCGGTTTCTTCAAGCTGTAACTTAAATTTATTTTTAAACTATCTCATTTTATATTTTCTTTTTCTCTTTTATACGAAGATTTTTAAAATTTTGCACTTTCTATATTTTTTTACGGTATAACTTTTGTAATTTTTATTTTCAGCCAAAAACTTTTCTTAAAAATTATTTTTTGAAAATTTTTTTTTTTTGAAAAATAATAAAGGAAAGAGAAAAAAAAACAAGTATTTAATTTTTTTTATTTCCTATAAATTAAAAAAAAAACTATTTATAAAAAAAAAAAATTGTAGAAAATATTTACTTATTAAAATTTATCTGTAAGTTTATGAACTGATGCACTAAATCATGTAAAGAGTATAAGAACTTGTCCATCACCCATGCACACAAACATATATACATATACACATACCTGATACTGCTGCGTTATGACACAATGGCATCGTGACAATGTGACGTCTTTTGTTCACCACCCTGGATTTCTCTTGGCCACCTAGTCTCACAGACATATATTCTGATTACATAGTTTTCCAGCTCCGCCAAGTTGAATTTTTTTTTTTCATTCAGGCAGGGAAAAATATTGGTGAATTCAAAGTTTCTCATCTTTCTTCACACAAGGGCCATAAACATAACCTCAGATATGTTATTCACCATGCTTTGTTCCATATATTAACAGAGTTAACATTTCTCTTCGACAGCTCATTTCAACAGCAAGGTAACGTATTTATGTATATTTCTCTCTCGGAGAACTCAGACACGTAAGTGAATGTCATCATCGATTTGTCATGTAGAAGTTTTTTAGATGTGTTCGCAGTAAAATAGGAGAGTAAGGCATATCTTAAGGAATCGTTGTCAACAAATTATACGAATAATAGTTCAATGTAGGTGAATTCAGTGGGGGGGGGGAGATCAAAGGTTTTCACGAGTGTCTTTGGGAGGAAAGGGAACAGCGAGTACAAAAGTGTGCGTTCAAAGGATTGGGGATGATACGTATGAGTTAGAAGGGTGGCACAAGAATGTATGCGTTTGAATTGAATCAGGAAAGATCAGCGTGGGTGGGGTAGAGGTTGAGGAGGTACCGAGAGCGTGATCCTCTTGTCTGATCCCATGGGCTTTACCCTCAGCGCCAGCTGTCACTGACACTGACACTGACACACTCTCGTCCTGAGTGGACGGGGCCTAAGTAAGGGTGGCAAGTGAATGACGGCACTTGTCGTTGCTGTAAAATGCTAGAAAAAGCTAGAAAAAGTTAGATATAGCTCATGAAAGAGCGTGAGAACCAGAAGCAACACTACAAGTTCCATTGAAAAACCGCAAGAGCTAAGCAAAAACTACAAGTGAAGTTAAAAACCGCAACATGGTCCAGCAAAGAGTCTGAAATGGGGGGAGGTTTGCCCCTCATTTCTCCTCAAAAATAAGTTCAGGAGACAGTGCAATTAATTTTCCCTCAGTGCTACCAGGCACCTACCACTGTCAGCGAAAGTACCTCCTACTATTATATGTATAATAGGGTACTATGTAGAGATATTTCTCCATTTTTTGTATTTCCAATAGGGTTAAAAGGAGTCATTTGATAGTCTCTCTCTCTCTCTCTCTCTCTCTCTCTCTCTCTCTATATCTCTATATATATATAATATATATATATATTATATATATATATATATATATATATATATATATATATATATATATATATATATATATATATATATATATATATATATATATATATATATAATATATATATATATATATATATATATATATATAGAGAGAGAGAGAGAGAGAGAGAGAAATTGAGAGAGAGAGATGACAGAGAGAGAGAGAGAGAGAGAGAGAGAGAGAGTGTTTTCATACGGTGAGTGAAAAACGTGATTTTGTTACGCTCTGTTGAAGCTGAATTTATTCATTGTGTTTGGCCTTCTGCTACTTTTTGAGTTTTCCTTGTGTTAATTAACATTTCAGAAATCAATTTGAGCCCATTTGTGAAGTTATCTCACATTTGATATTCGTTTGCGAAGTTCAATTGATAATAATTGGAAGTTGTTGTATTAACCATTGTTATTATTTATTGAATAAAAGATATTGTCTTAGCCTTTGTCTCGTAATAATCCTTTCATTGATAATTTTGTCAAATTTGTTTCTTCTTCACAAGTATTGCAAAATATTTCTTTGGATTCAGATTTAACAGTTAATTTCCTCAGGTAAGCCTTCTAAATCATTTTACTTGTTTTATTACATCAATTGCAATATAATTTTTGTTCTCACCTATGAAAAATGTTTGGTAACATTTTATTTTAATCATTCTCCCCTAATTATATATTGTAAAAAATAATTATATATATATTATATATATATATATATATATATATATATATATATATATATATATATATATATATATATATATATATATATATATATATATATATATATATATATATATATATATATATATATATATATATATATATATATATATATATATATATATATATAATATATATATATATATATATATATATATATATATATATATATAATATACTATTTTTCCTCTTTAACTATTTGTGTCCTCACTTCCCTATCTCATCCTTTCTTCTCTCGCTCTCTCTCTCTTTCTGTCTCCCCTTGAACCCTCCGCACCCGAGGGTCTCTCCTCTTGTCGTCCCTACAAACATCCCCTCGTTAATTTCAGTCTCTTCTTTCGTCCTCGGCTTCGGTTTGGTTGAAGGCAAAAATGTTGCATCGCTAATTTTCATTTACAAAAGAAATAACGTAAAAGGAAATTTTCCTTCTATATTTTTAAAGATTAAAGTATTATTACAAGAATTTTGAAATAAAAACCACTTTTAAAATCTCATTTTAAAATGATGTTTCGGAACGCGGCCGACCGCCTACCCGCCTTACATTCACGTTCAGAGCAAAAAGGAATTAAGTCCTGTATTATAGCTGCTACGTTTATTTCTCGCATCAAATA
>SEYY01008062.1:0-15000 GCA_009176605.1 Armadillidium nasatum
GTAAGGGTGGGACGGAAAAAAGGAATAATGAACAGAGTGATAGAAGGAATGAAAGTATTGGGGCCTAAGAAAAGTAGGACGAAAGGAAAAATTTCGAAAGAAATAAAGATAAAAATGTTGAATGTATGTGTTCACCTTCTGTATTGTATGTGTGTAAAATAGACGATAAGTGCTCGGTCGAGAAAAAGTTTCAAACTTTGAGAAAAAAGATGATGAAAAACATATTTTTCCTAACTGGGGAGTAAAACATCAAAATTATAAACAATATGATAAAAAAGATTAAAATAGGAGACGAATGAAAAATAAATAATATGATAAAAACTAGAAATTAATAGTTCAGATAAAGGACAGATAAACGAGACATTAAGATTATTAGACTAACGGAATTGTAATTGGAAAGGGCCACTGTCACTATTAAAGATGGTTTTAGACTAGCAATGTATATGGATTCCAGAATTTTTAGGTCATTGATTGGTTGGTTTGTGAAATTATGGAAAAATGGGACGGGTCTATAGGGTGATGTTTGTTGTAACATGGGTTCTAATGCTGGATGGGGAGGGGTATGAGAGGTTCATGCCAGTTCTTGGGGAAATGCCTCTGTGCTCGTCACATCTGACAGCGAGTTGGCGAGTTGTACTTCCAACGTAGGTACTGTTACATGTACCACAAGAATATTTGTAAATGATGGACGAACGCAGAGGGGTGGGTAGGGGTTCTTTGTGAGTTAGGAATGAGCCTATAGAAAAGTTGGGGATGAAAACAAAAGTAAAATTTAATTGGGGGTAGCTGTTGTGTAGAAGGTATAAAGTTCATTTTTCAATTTGAAGTATATTGGTCGTAAAATGGGAGTTTAATATAGAAGGGTTGTTTAGGGACGGTTGGAATGTTGGTAGTGTCTGCAAAAGTTTTGTTCAAGAATTTTTTAATTAGGGAGTAAATGAGGGGGAGGGAAAAAGATTACTATTAAAATGTTTGATAAGAAAAGAGAATTCTTTATGAAGTTCTATGTAGTTTGATGTGAGATGATAGGCTCTATGGATTAAAGTTTTAATACTGTTGCATTTGTAGCGAAAGGGGACATGACTGAAGAAGTTAAGTGATATAGATTAGAAAAGGTAGGTTTACGATAAATGTTTATATTATAATTATAGGAAGTTTTTGTAATGAGTAGGTCAAGAAAAGGGAGGGAGTTATTGATTTCTTCTTCTTTGGTGAATTTGATGTTATGTAATTGATTATTAAGAAAATTCAGAAAAGGGGTAGTTTGATGTTTATTGGAGAATAATAGGAAAGTGTCATCCATAAATCTTTTATAGTAGACAGGTTTATAATTGGAGGGGGCATTCTTTAACCAAATGGATTCGTAGTGTTTTAAATATGCATTAGCTAAAATGGCGCTAAGGGGGGAGCCCATGGCGAGGGAGTTAGATTGAAGGTAGAGTTGTTGATTAAAAAGGAAATAGGTGTCAGAAGTTTGCTAGATTTAGAAGTTCTTTAAATTCAGATTTTGAAAAATTCATAAAAGTGTTTTGGGAATGGAAAATGTCATCTAATATTATGTTAATTGCTTCGGTAGTGGGAATATTGGTGTAGAGTGATTGAATATCAAAACTAGCCATATGAAAATTGTGTAGATTGTCTATGGAATCTAGCCATGATTTAAAAGTGTATGAGTTTTGAATGGTATTTTCATTGATGCTAAAAGGTGTTAGAAAAGGTACTAGAAATTTGGCAAGATTGTAATTATGGGTATTGTGTGCGGAAAGAATCGGTCTAATGGGGCAATTAGGTTTATGGATTTTGGGGAGGCCATATAGTATGCCGGGGGAGTAACCTCTGGAATAACAAGTGTTATAATCAGATTTATTTAGTAATTTATTATTAAGGAATTTTCGGAGGGAGCGATTAATTTTATTAATTAATTTAATTTTTACTCATTTATTGTTTATAATTTTGATTTTGTTTTTACTCCCCAGTTATTTCGATAAATTATGTTTTTCATTTTATGTATACTTTGTTCTTTTACAGATAAATATTTATATAACTTTTACTGATGATTTAAACTATTGTTTCTCCTGATGATGGGAATATGAATCCCGAAACGTCGAGTTATTTTAATGATTTTATGTTAACCTTAGATTTTAATTTCCTGTGATTTTAACTAATTTTTTGTGAATAATAAAAGACATTTTTAATTATATATTTATTGAAGAATGTTCCGAGCTCTGATTCTGTTGTTCATTATAAAAACCAGATTCCCGAAGGATAGAAATGTTTATGATATATATATATATATATATATATATATATATATATATATATTATATATATTATATATATATATTATATATATATATATATATACGACGGGAAGAAAGAGATTGGAGAGAGTTGGGAAGAGCAAAAGAGTTTAAAAGACAAAAGGCTCTAAAGTCCACCTTTTCGAGAAGAGTTGTATGTGGAACCACCCCACATATGCAAGGCGTACTCCATACAGGGGCGAACAACACCCCTATTCAGAGCAAGCAACTGGGGTGGCGTAAAAAGACCACGAAGGCGCCTCAGAACACCAAACCTCATGGAAGCTTGTTTAGAGAGAGAAGTAATGTGATCTTTCGAAGAAACACAAAGAATTTTGAGGACAGACGAAGTTTTGAGTTGAGTGTTTTCGAAGATGTCATAGTTGTGTGGAAGATTGCGTCGAGTGGAGAGATGGAGGAGTTGAGTTTTTGAGTGATTGAATACGACCATGTTTTCTCTGCCCCAATTTGAAATACCAGAAAAATCAAAGGTCAGTTGCTCCAAGGTCATCTTTCTTGAATCTATCCACTGCTATTTCAAATTGAAAAGAGTTATGAAGGGTGGAGTCATCGGCTTAGGAATGTATAGGAGACGAAGTAGTAGAGAGAAGGTCATTGATAAAAATTTGAAAAAGAGTTGGGGATAGAACAGATCCTTGAGGAACACCACTATTTATAGATTTAAAGGAAGAACGGTGGCCGTCTACAACAGCTGCTATAGAAAGACCCCAAAGGAAATTAGAGAGAATATCACACAGAGAAGGATAGATTCCGAAAGAGGGAAGTTTGGAAATCAAAGCTTTGTGCCAGAGATAAGATAAGGCTTTCGATATGTCTAGCGTCACAGCGAAAGAGTCACAGAAAACATGAAGAGCGGAGGACCAAAAGTCAGAAAGTAGGGAAAGAAGATCACCAGTAGAACGTTCTTTACGAAAGCCATAATGGCGATCAGAGATAAGATTAGAAGAATTAAGGTATTTCCAAATTTTTCTGTTAAGGATAGATTCGAAAATTTTAGAAAAACTGAGTTTAAAGAAATAGGGAGATAGTTAAAGGGTTGAGAGGGACCATACTCATTCTTAGTGTTAAGCTCAAAGAGAGCAGAAATGAGATCTTTAGAAAAAATTATAATGTTAGGTATAAATGAGTTGGAAGGGGTTGAAGGAGGAAGAATATCTCCGGAATCGTCTAAGGCTGAGTTAGAAGCAAAAGTTTACCTACCTTTAGTAGAAAGTAGAATGGAAGCTGTGACAACAGAAGAAACTAGAGAAGGGGAAGAGGAAGATGCAAAGTTAGAGTTGACTTTTTTTGCAAAATGACAGAAAGAGCGAGAGGAAGAGAAACCAGAAAAATTATTGCATTTGCGGCAGAGAAAAGAGTGTTTGGTATCTCGAAGAATAGATTTTGCACGATTCCGGAATGAAATATAAGTTGAATGAGTTTTGAGAGTTTGAAGATGACGGTAATCTCTGAAGACAGCATGCCTGCGGCGGATAGAAAGAGAACAAATAAGAGTCAAACCAAGATTTGTTAGGTTTAGTAGAAGGGAAATAATATGGAACATACGCCTCCATGTCAGAGAGAATCGTCTCGGTTATGTGCTCAGCACACTCCGAGAAACCTCTCCCACCAGAGCAATAATGGGAAATCAGTGAAGTACAACCGCATGTCAGATCAGTTAGCAGTTAGCGAGTTCACCAGCTGGATTATGAGAACTTTATGAAAGCCATTGGCTGTGGTGAACATTGAAATCACCTAAAATGATGATTTCGGAGAAAGGATAAGAAAGAATGTGCTCAATATATATATATATATATATATATATATATATATATATATATATATATATATATATATATATATATATATATATATATATATATATATATATATATATATATAATATATATATATATATATATTCTTTTATAAGAACAAAGTGCGCAATTTTTTTTTGCAGGAAGACAAAAATTATACGTTTGAGAACATTTGGTTAGAAGTTTTCATTGAAGTTTCTTTGGACTAATTAAACAAATTTTTATTAGATTGGAAATTGTTATAAAACATTCCGATAAATAGAAACAAATTGAAATGTGTTAAGAAGGTAGTGCAAATTTATATATTAAAAAAGAAAAATTATAATATAAGAATTTGAAAGACGACAACTACTCACTTGAGAGCTAGGCGTTATCTTCTATTTTATTCCATAGTTATTATTCAATTAAATTTATATGAAGGTAATTAAAATACCTTACAATGAATTTTGATAATCAAAATGCACTATAGGAAATATAAAACATTCTGACAAAGTTTCAAAAAAATTGAGATAGTAGTTTCTGAAATATAAGGGTTCTTAGATGAAAAGAGGCCTACAATTTTTAATTTGATTTTTTGGGCATAATTATTAACTGAATTAAGCCAAATCATTGGACTTGACAAACTATAGAGTGTCAAGAATAAAGTAAAATAATAAAAGGAACAATAAAATATTACTAACTTGAGAAATCTAGATTCGAATTGATATATGCAAATTAGAAAGAAATTCTCAGAGGGTATATACATATATATATATATATATATATATATATATATATATATATATATATATATATATATATATATATATATATATATATATATATATATATATATATATATATATATACATATATATATATATATACTTCTGAATTAGGGGTTATTATATACCAAACGAAAGGTAATAATGTCTAGATGATGAATCTGATGTCAAAAACGATGCAAAAGCAGTTTAAAAAAATTATGATTAAAAGAAAGGAGAAATTTTTAGGCAAATGGTAAAAGTTTCGTAAACATTTTAGTTAAGTTAATTTTGAATAAATGATCCCAAATAAGGTGTAAGGATTGAACTATGTAATTATACATAAATATATGAAAAATGTGAGATCGAACGGATTCCCAGTCACCAAATGGGGCGAAATCCCCTCAAGTCACCCATTCGCATTCTCATGAGTTAAAAGACCAAAATCTGGTGGGAATTTGACAAAATTCGCAACAGTCAACAATAGGTGTGTCATCACTGGCAAAATTCGAAATTCCACTAGAGACCAAATCTAGTCCATCTTGCTTTTTAACATCTCGTAATCTTCTTTTCGTGGATTTCAAAGCTTTATTTATGAATTGAGAAGGATAACCAAGAGTTCTAAAAATCTTTCTAATGTGTGCAATCTCCTCATCCAAATATTCCGGACTACATAGTCTAAAAGCTCTTAAAAAAGAAACCTTTTCAAATGCCAAATTTCACGTGGGACTCATGACAAAAGAGCCAATGCACATAGCTATCAATGTGTATATCCTTTCTAAAAACTTTAAAAGCAAATTATTCTCGATTATCAGAAATAAAAAAAATTTTTCGAATCAAAAGTACATCTAAAAATGGCAGACAACTATTTTGCTCTAATTCAAGTGTAAATTTTATTTGAGGAACACAATCATTCAACTTCGAAAGAATGGTAGCAGGCTCCACTTGATCAGGTAGTACGACAAATACATCATCAACATATCTTAACCAAACGTGATCAAAATTTAAAATATTTAGAAGAAATTTAATTTCAAAAATCTCCATAAAAATATTCGATAAAACCGGAGAAAGAGGAGATCCCATACTTAAACCAGAAACTTGCAAATAAAACTCATCGATAAAAGCAAAATAAGATTAAATTCTTCGACTATTTAAACTCCAAAATAGAGCACATTCTCTCTTCTTCTCCTTTATCTGAAATCATCAAAATAGGTGATTTCAATGTTCACCACCGCCAATGGCTCTCTTCTAGTTCTCATGATACAGCTGGTGAACGAGCCTTCCATTTCGCTATCCAAAATGACCTTGAGCAGTTGATACAGCTCCTTACTCGTATCCCTGATCGTCCTGGAGATGAACCCAACATTCTAGACCTTTTCCTAACTTCTAATCCTTCCCCTTATACTGTTAATCTCTCTCCTCCTCTGGGTTCCTCCAATCACCTTCTTATCTCTGTATCCTCTTCTATCTCTTCAAGTCTTCCGCAGGAAAGACCTACTTCTGTTGAAAGGAAAGGTTTGTGGTACTTCGGTAGTGCAAGCTGGTCGGACTTGCGATCACATTTCTTCGATTTCCCGTGGAATGATTATTGCTTCCGTGGGAGGGGCCCCTTGGAGTGTGCAGAATGCATTACCGAGGGGATTCCTTCTGGCATGGAAGCATACATTCCATTTTCTTTCCCTTCTACTAAACCTAACAAAATTTGGTTTAACTCTGCTTGTTCTCTAGCTATCCACTGCAGGAATGTTGCCTTCAGGGATTACCATCCTATTCAAACTCCAGAAACTCACGCTACTTATATTTCATCCCGGAATCATGCAAAATCTATCCTTCGTAACACTAAAAACTCTTTTATCCGTAGAAAATGCAATAATCTTTCTGGTTCTTCTTCTTCACGTTCTTTCTGGCATTTTGTAAAAAATGTTAACTTTTGCTTTCCTTCTTCCTCTTTCTTTCTTTAAATATTTTCCGACGGCAAAACTACTGTTTTACCTTCTTCTAAAGCTAAACTCTTCGCTCAAACTTTTGCCTCTACTTCAGCCTTAGACGATTCCGGAGCTATACCTCCTCCTTCAACTATTTTTAACTCAATTATGCCTAAAATTAGAATTTCTTTTACAGATGTCATTTCTGATCTCTCTGAGCCTAATACTAAGAAGGCGTATGGTCCCGATGGTATTCCTCCTGTGGTTTTCAAAACTTGTGCTTCCGAGCTTGCACCGTGCCTCGGTAAATTATTTCGTCTTTGTCTCTCTACTTCAACCTTCCCTTCTTTCTGGAATCATGCACCCATTCAGCCTGTGCAGAAGAAGAGGGACCCCTCTCAACCCTTCAACTACCGTCCTATTTTTTTTTACCTCAGTTCTCTCTAATGTTTTCGAATCTATCCTTAACAGGAAGATTTGGAAACATCTCAATTCTTCTAATCTTATCTCAGATCGCCAGTATGACTTTCGTAAGAAAATCTCTACTGGTTGATCTTCTTTCCCTTCTCTCTGACTCTTGTTCTTACGCTCTTCGGCATTTTGGTGAATCTTTTGTGTTCGCGCTGTACATATCGAAAGCTTTCGATAGAGTCTGGCACAAAGCTTTGATTTCTAAACTTCCCTCTTTTGGTATCTATCCTTCTGTCTGTGACCTTCTCTCTGATTTCCTTTCCGGTCGTTCTATAGCAGCTGTTGTAAACGGCCACCGTTCTTCCTTTTAATCTATTAATAGTGGTGTTCCTCAGGGTTCTGTCCTATCCCCATCGCTTTTTCTGCTTTTCATTAACGACCTTCTCTCTATTACCTCATCACCTATCCACTCCTATGCTGATGACTCCACCCTTCATTACTCTCTCCAGTTTGGAAAACGCCCCACCCAACAACAGTTGATAGACTCGAGAAGGATAGCCTTGGAGCAACTAACCTCTGATCTTTCACGTATTTCAAATTGGGGCAGAGAAAACATGGTTGTTTTCAATGCCTCAAAAACTCAGTTCCTACATTCTCCACTCGACACAATCTTCCACACAACTATGATATCTTCTTCGAAAACAACTAAAATCTTCATCTGTTCTTAATATTCTTGGTGTTTCTTTTTCTCTTGATCTTTCTTGGAAAGATCACATTACTTCTCTTTCTAAACAAGCTTCTAAGAGGTTGGGTGTTCTGAGGCACCTTCAGAATTACTTCACGCCGCTCCAGTTGCTTGCTTTGTATAGGGGTGTTGTTCGCCTTTGTATAAAATATGCGTCACATATCTGGGGTGGTTCCATTCATACAGCTCTCCTTGTGAAGGTGGAGTCTAGGGCTTTTCGTCTCATCAACTCTCCTGCTCTTACTAACTCTCTTCAATCTCTTTCTGCCCGTCGAATTGTTGCTTCACTCTCTGTTTACTATCGTTATTACAACGGACAGAGTTCTTCTGAACTCTCTCATTGCATATCTCCTCCATTGAGAAGAGCTCGTGCGACAAGCCTTTCTACACAGTCTCATCCTTTCTCTGTCCAATTCTCAGACCCCAGACTTAATCGCTTTGCTCAATCTTACATATACTCTACTGGTAAAGTCTGGAACACACTCCCTATATCTGTTTTCCCAACTTCCTTTGACTTGAATACTTTCAAACGCAGTGTATCTGTACTTGTTGGCCTTCTTCTATAAAGATAAGATTTTTCCAACTAAGGTGGAATTTGGTAGGTCTCTGACCTTTGTTCACCGGAGAAGATATATATATATATATATATATATATATATATATATATATATATATATATATATATATATATATATATATATATATATATATATATATATATATATATATATATATATATATATATATATATATATATATATATATATATATATATATATATATATATATATATATATATATATATATATATATATATATATATATATATATATATATATATATATATATATATATATATATATATATATATATATATATATATATATATATATATACCGGATAATCCCCTTAATTAATTATGTTAATCCCTTAATCTTAGCCCCTTTTTGGCACTTAATCCTTTAAGGCCCGCCCCTTTTGATCTTTTTCACGACAGTCAGTGCCTTCAGGCACGAACCATCTCTTATTTGGGGCTCATGGCCCTGAAGTACTAGTACCATTGTCTAACTGATGCTCTTTCCTGAGTGCTATTTCTAGCACTTTCTAGTACGTGGCACTCTTGCTAGACCACGCCTACTTGGCATGAGGGGAGTCCCATTGTCAACGAAAGCTAGCCATAAGGGTTGAGGGAAGTGCCAGTGCCAGTGACAACTGGCATTGAGGGTAAGAGAACAACTGATGCCTCATTGGTTACATTAGGAACTCTCGGTGATGACCTTACCTGCGTATGCGCAGACATACACACACACACTTTACCCTGTGACGTCATTCTAACACTTTCTAGCTTTTCCTAGCACTTTCTAACATTTTCTAGCACTATCACTTTCTAGCACGTAGCATCCATGCTAGGTCATGCACCCCACTCGGCATGAAGGAAGCACCAGTGTTATCGTAGCTGGCACTGAGGGTAAGACATCATCCGGCACCACATCCAACAACATCCGGCAACATTCGGATATATCTGGGTACATCTGCGAGCCAATCAGGACTCAGACACACTCGGTGATGACGTCACCTGCGCATGCGCACACTCACACCACAAACCTCACCCTGTGACGTCATGTCACTGGGCAATCATGAGACTATGACATCATCCGACCCCAATATTGGATTTCTTGATCACATGGTTTTTATTTCAGTAGTTTTTTTCTTGACCACGTCAAAGCTGTCCGCTTTTTTGACCATGCCGTTTCCTCCATCTTGTATTTGATTTTGAATTTCCCCGCCATTTTTCTTTCACCACGTGGCTTCCGCAATCTTGGATTTGATTTTGAATTCTCCCGCCATTTTTTTCTTGACCGCTGCTACATCTAATGAATGAAAATCAAGCTTTCTCCAATATTAAGGGGAAACGAATAGAACTTAAAACTATTGTGAGACCAGGATACGAAACCTCATCTATATGATTTGAATTCCATCACGCTACCACTGCACCAACTTGATCTTACCATTTTCGACTTTGAAATCGCTATTATTTTATTGATTGTATAATAATCATCTATTGTTACATGACAATTATGTATTTATGGAATTACGTAATATTTATATATGAATCAAGTTATGAGAATAAGAGCTTTTCTACTTCATACACATGTACCTAATATATTCTAGATTTTCTCTTGACCAAGTCAATGCTGTCTGTCATTTTGACTACATGGTTTCCGCCATCTTGGATTTATGTCAGTTATTTTGAATTTTCCAAACATGTGGTTTCCATTTCCGTAGATTTTCAGCTATTTTGATTTTTTTTTCTGGGTCACTTGGTTTCCATAGGGGTACATGCGTATACACACACCCAACCACACACACATACACATTCACAAACATACATACATATCTTTTTTATTATGACGTCATCAATATCACGTGCCTTTGTACGCACCCCCCCCTCCTGGACTCGTTGCTTCTCTTCTGCGTTCTTTGTGAAATCTCCCCTCCTGTTCACCCCTATGCACCTTCGTTTTTTCGATAGTCGCATTATTTTAAATGATAATGTTACTTTAAGATGGTATCTTACTCTCTTATTCCCTGGAAATACATCTAAAATCTCTGTATGTTGGTTCAAAGATGATATATATGTACGTTCCTGAGCCCATCGAGTGAGAAATATACATAAATATGTTAATTTCTTAGTGAAATAAGTTTGAAACTACGTGATCAAGATGTCGGAAACCAAGTGATCAGAAATTTAAGATGGTAGATGGATAACATCCTATTGCTTTGGTACACGTGTGTGTGTGTGTGTGTGCGAACATCTAAGGAATAGAAGAGCCCTTATACGCTTTTACATCAATCAGTGCATTAGCCTTAAAAATAACGATAAATTTTTAATAAATAAATTTGTTTTACAAATGATTTTACATTTTTTAATAATATAAAATAATTTATTATTGAAAGATTTAAAAAAAAAATTTAAAATATAAACAAATATAAAGATTGCAATATGAAATAGGAATAAAAGTTATAACTTGAAAGAAATACAGAAAATGTTATGTGTACAGTACTAAGTTTTAAAATAATTTTAAAAAGTCATCTCTTGAAAAGAAACAGAAAAATGTAAAATGAAATAATTAAAAATAATAGTTTGAAGAGAACGAGAACGGAATGAATATTCAAGAACATGTGTACTGCAACATAAAGGAATTAAAGGAATAAAGATATGAAATGAAAATTATATGATATAATAATACGTAAATGATGTCTTCACTCGTATAAAAGCCAAATTATTGTGATGATTTATTATGTAGGAAGAATTTTTATTATAAATACATTATGTATTGTTATAGAACGACGTTGTAAATATTAAACATTTGGGTCAGGTATGATAAACATACGGTAAATGTAAATGAGGCTGACCAAAAACATGAAATATCAGGAATTGTCGAGTTACGTTGTGACCAGTCACGTGGTTATGACTTTATAGACACATGGTCACCTTTAGAACTTTGGTTATAGTGAGTTAAAGTAGATAAGTATGTAAATGTAGTGATTTAAAAACATGAAATATCAAGAATGGATTGGAAAAGATACAATCAACCACGTGACTATGACGTCATAGACTCAGGAACATTTTGTGTTAGCTTACAGTAAATATAAAAGCATGTTAAATATCGGGAAAAATATATTAATTAAGAAAAATAAAATAGTTTCACGGTTTGTAATTCATGTTAGGGCTTGAAAGCAATATGTTCAAAGAAAAGGTATGACGTCAGATGAATTTATGGTCGGTCGTGACGTTACAAACATAAATTCAAATTAATATAATAACTTAAATACATAGTAATAAAGAAAATGTATGACGTCGCAATTTTACATTCGTATTGGAAAATATGATTATGTTAGGTGTTATGATAAAAAATTTAGTAAGCTATATGGTGTGTATGCTGAAAGATTTGGTTAAGAAAGGTAAATAAAGTTCTATAAATTGCATGTTAGAGAGGTGATAAAATGTGTTTGATCATGTAAAAGTGTTAAAAGTTTGGTATTATTTGGAGATTAAGTTAATGGTTGGGAGGATTATGTAATGAAATGCATGTCAATGTCTATAAATTGTGCTAGAGAGATGTTAGAGAGATGTTAGAGTTTGTCTTTGATCATGTTTTAATGATAAAAACTTTAGTGAGCCATGGTGAGTTAAGATATACTTTGAGGGATTTAGAGAGAAAATGTATATAAGGATTTATAAATTACATATTAGGGAAAAGATGAAATGTGTTCGACCTTGTCGAAATGTTAGAAGTCAGGTAGTATATGGAGATTAAGTTATATGTTCGAGGGTAGGATTAGGGTATGAATTGTATGTCAAGTTCTATAAAATGTGTTGTGGAATGATAACAGTATATCTTTGATCCGATCTTTACGAAAAATTTAAGTTCAATTTTGAGAATTAAGTTAAATGTCTATGAGTTTATGATGAATATTAATGTAAAGTTCTGTAATTTGTATACTTGATAGATGATGGAAAGACTCTGTTCATGCCTTAGTGATAAAGTTAATTAAGTTATCTTTGGAAAATTAAATTAAATGTTGAATAGTTTCAAGGTTAAAAATAAATGAAAAATTCAATGACTTGCGTACCAAATAGATACGAGGAATACTTTGTTCGTACATTCAATACAAAAGTTAGATTAAATTTAGAGATTTAAGTTATATGTTGGAGGGATTAGGGTATGAAATACACATAAAGGCTCAATAAATGCTGTGTTAGAGGAAAATAGTCATATCTTTGATCAAGATTTAATGACAGAAAGTTAAATGGTCTATGTCAAAATAAGATATATGTTGAAAGATTTAGATAAGCAATGCAATGGGAGATTAGGGTTTAAAAGGCATGTCAAGTTCTATAAATTGTGTGCTAATAGAAGTGTCAGTATATCTTTGATTATACCTTTGCGATAAAATTAAGTCGAAAATGGAGAATTATGTTTATTGCTATGAGTTTTTGTTGAATATTAATGTAAAGTTCTGTAATTTGTATGCTAGAGTGAAAATGGAATGACTTTGCTCATGCCCTAGAGGTAACAGCAGAAATTAGCTCGGCCATTCAGTGATTCGTTGCATTTATTCTGATTCCTTCTCCCCCTCCCCTACATTCCCCCTTCTACTTCCCTCTAATCCATCTTCCGTCATGAAATATTAAGGTAATAAAGCTCTTATCTGTAAATACGATCCTAAACCATTTATTCTTGATTTCCTAATCCACTGAAAAGAGACCCAGGAACTCGTATTTATTTTCCTTCCCTCCTTAATCACCCCTCATTTCCCTAATCTTTCTTTTGTGATGAAATGCACCGAGAATCAAATAAAATGTTGAAAAGTTTTGAGGTGAAAAGTGAATGAAAAGTTCTATAACTAGCGTACCAGATAGATCCTATCATTACTTTGTTCATACATTAAATACAAAAGGCTGGTTGAATACATAGATTTAAGTGATATTTTGATGAGGATTAGGGTGAAAATATATGCAAGTACAGTAAAATATAAGTTAAAGAGATGGCTGTATTCCTTTGATCATGCTTTAATGATAAAAACTTTAGCGTACTATGGTGAATTATGATGTATGATGAAAGATTTAAATAATAAATGCATGTAATGTCTTATAAATCGTATGTTGGATAGAGGATAACATGTGTTTGGTTACGTCAATGTGCTAAAAGTCAGATTATATATGGATATTAAGATTTAGGTTGAAGGGTGTAGGGTATGAAATCTTTGCAAGAGAGATGTCGGTATATTTTTGATCATACATATGTGTCAAAAGTTAGATTGTGTATGGAGCTTAAAAGTAAAAGTTGTGGAACGTAGGGTGTGAAATGTATGGGAAAGATCAATTAATTATATATTATATGGGTGACCATGGAGATTCAAATTATATATTGAATAGTTTTTGTAGAACAATGAACGTAAAGTTCTGTGATTTGTATGTCAGATAGAAACTAACGTACATTTATTCCTGCATTAGTGATAAAAGTTTGGTTAAATGTTTAGAGTTATGGCGCATACTGAGGGACGTAGAGCAGAAACGTACACAATGTGTTTGATAAGTGTTGTAGAAGTGTTTGAATGTTGTGATAGACCATGAATACAGTGTAAATAAAGGCCTTCAGTTTGTGTTAGATAATTTTTTTTTTAAGAAATATATTTTGAAATATATATATTGAAACTCTAAAATTTAAAATAAAACTTGAAACAGTAGAAAAATTTAAAAACTACAAAATAAAAATGGAAAACAATAAAATTTCAAATGAAACATTAAAAAGAATGAAGATTACAGATGAATTGTTGTTTATACAATGAGTTATTAAGTAGATGAAGTAATGAGTTGCAATATTAACTTCTTTTATAAACGCTGCATATAGAAAACATACTATCTCATGCTTATAATATTTTTTTAATGAAATAAAGTAGCTATGTTTATGATGATATAGAATGACAATATATTAGTGAAAAATAGTTTCAGATAAGTTCGCAAGTTCGAAATCTCGCAGTGGTAGATTTGAACTCTTCATTTTTGACGAAAAGATAAAGGCTAAAACTTAAAAACGGAGAAATCAACTAAGGAAGTATGGCAGTCATGACAACGTCTATGACTGGTTACTATGAATGTTTATGCATGCATTAGCACGCCGCGTTGCGTTATTCTGCTCGTCCGCCAAATAGCGTGACATGCGGTCGCGCCCCACTCGTTAATCAAGGCTATGGACCTGAGAATCAATTGAATTCTGAAATTTTTTTAAAACTCCTTCTGATTCAAAGTCACGTGATTTTGAGGACGTCATAAGGGAAAAATATGTATGTTTGTGTGTGTGCACGCATTTACCATATGGAAACCGCGTGACAAACAAACAAAAATCAAAATAGCTGAAGAAAATCTATGGAAATTCATGGAAATGAAACCCACGTGTTCGAAAAATTAAAAATAGATGACATAAATCCAAGATGGCGGAACCAAGTTGTCAAAACGGAGGACCAAAATCACGTGGTCAAGAGAAAAGCTAG
>SEYY01008063.1:10000-12500 GCA_009176605.1 Armadillidium nasatum
GCATTGGCGTTTGCAACAACTCAAAATTTAGATAATGATAATTTTTGCTAAAGTTATATTATTTTTTGTTATTATATATATATATATATATATATATATATATATATATTATATATATATATATATATATATATATATATATATATATATATATATATATATATATATATATTATATATATATATATATATATATATATATATATATATATATATATATATATATATATATATATATATATATATATATATATATATATATATATATGACATATATATTTTATACAATATTTAACAAAGCATTCATAAGCATGAAGACCTACATTGCATTTTGTGCAACGATATTGTACGGATATTTTATAGATTGCACATCTCCTGCCCTTGTCAATTCTGTCTTATTAGATGATCTTTTCGGTCAAATCGCATGGCATTCAGTACTTGTGTTTTAATTCTTGATTTTACGCCTTGTGTCGGTATGTCAGGGGCACATAGTGATATAACTATTTGTCTATTAAATTCAAGAAGCGGAATGCTTTCAATATTACTGGATAACATCCACAAATTAACAACACTACCATTTAGGCAAAATTGGAAGTAAGGCCAATGCCATTTTTTTCATTGTATTCTAAATTCGGTACAATGCTCGCATTTTTTCGAACAGATCCACTCCTTCCATGTTTTTATTATACAGTTTTACGATATTTGGTAGAGGAATGACTGCTTGTTTCTTCTCTCCTCTGCTCCAACGTTTGCAACTACCAATTTCAAAGGTCTCTTTTTTTTTGAGTTTGCAACCATGGTTACTTCACTGTTGTCATTTCATCGAACAAGAGTAACCACAGATTTTTTTTCTTCTACGGCACAGTGTCCCAACATGTCTTTTTCAAGTCCTGCAAAGGAGCATTCTCAATTCTGTCACTTCAGATTGTTCAAATGCAAAACAATTTGTTAGTTGCAAGCGTGTCCATCAATGAAAGTGATGTTAAATAATTGTCCATATATATGGACGACCCTTCAGGAATGAATCCTAAGCACAGCTTCTCTGTCACAGAAGATCCTACTGTCTTTCCAGGTATCTTGTCCCCTCCTCCTGTATATGGATGAAACTTGATTATGTCTCCTTCTGGTGTAGTTAGGTACCAAAATTTGAACCCAAATCTTATTGGTTTTCCTCTAATAAATTGCTTCATGGAATGATGCCCATAATATGGCTATATAGCTTCATCTAAAGAAAATTTACTACCAAGAGGCTCTATGAAATCAAAAAATTTGTTGTTCAAATGATCTTTGAGGGGTCAAATTTTGTACACTTTGTTGTTATAGGGTCAATGGTTATATCATTGAAATGTAGAAATTGGTAAATTTTTTCAAAGTTATTTCTACTTTTAGAATTATTAACCAAATTGTTGTTTGAATCGGGACGTCTTTCCCAGTACATTCTTCTAAAAAGAAGTTTGTTGTAACCGGACAACAAAAGAATTCTGAAATAAATGTACAATTCATCGACAGAAACTTTGAGAAATTTTGAGATAATATTTTACAGATTCTCTGCATATATGATCCATAAATTATTCCGCAAAACACATATTGCAAAGGTCGATCGGTTTTCCATTGTATTTCTCTATGTTCTCTAGAATTGCAGGCTGGGTCTTTGCTGCATTACAGTCATTTATCTTGAAAGATTTTTTTAAAGATTCTGAAGATCATTTCCGTAAAACATCTTCATGAAAATTAACATCCGTATCCGCAATTGCAAAAATTCAACATCGCATCCTTACTTTCGAAAATTCTATATCCGTATTCGCAATGAGAAAAATATGAACATCCGATCCATACATATATATATATATATATATATATATATATATATATATATATATATATATATATATATATATATATATATATATATATAATATATATATATATATATATATATATATATAATATATATAGTCTAAAATTTCAGCTACAATAGCAAGTGAAGATGGAACTGAAAGTTTCTGAGTCACAAAAAAATTATTCAAATATTTGTTAACGTTACTTCCCACTGTGTCTAAAAAGACACGCGGTAAAATAACACGCTATAAAATTTATTTCACTAATTAAATATTCGTTTTCGCATTTTCATCATACAGTACAATTACTAATAAGTAAAAAAAATAAAAAGTAACTTATCCAAGCATGTAAATACCCCAAAAAACAGTTTCAAGCCAATGATTGTCAACACTCATGCTCATCAAAAATTTTACTACTGAAATTATTGCATGTAGAAACGAAAAACAAAGAAATTTGAGGAAAACATTGCCATAAATCGCTAGAAGAATCATTCCTTAGAGTAACCATTCATACCAAACGTAAAAAAAAATTTAAAATATATTATTTTTTAAATATTTTATGAGGTCATGTTTTACGTGTCTAAATAGACACAGTGGGCATTAATGGGTTAAAAGGAATAGAGTAAATAAGTAAAGTATCTTCGATATTTTTTAATCATCGGT
>SEYY01008064.1:0-7500 GCA_009176605.1 Armadillidium nasatum
AAAAATACGAATAACGTTATTTTATCTTATATTGGGATTTTCAACTTTTTTAAGGAAATTAAACCACTAAAGAAAAGTGTAAGAACTTTTGGGATTGAAACCCGTTTTTTTATTATTTGAATAACAATAATGTTATAATAGAAACCATGCTTCAATATGAGAATGAATCATAGTATAAGTATTACTTAGTAGGATTAATAAATGTTATAATTTTCTGATTGACAGTGATGCTCTTTTTGTGTATGCCTATTTTTTTTTTTTTAATAAACACCCTCATGAAAAATTTATTTTTTAATCATTTAAAATCTAATTAAATCTTTTTTGTAGAAATAACATGTAAAATAATGCTTATTATTGAAAAAAAATATTAATTATTTTTTTACGTCATTAGGTAGCCAATAACAGATAGTTTTTGTTTTCATAACCAATCACGAAGCAGGTTTCTTTGCCATTTTTAAATAAACAAAAACGGCAACGACATTGTTGCCAAATTTAATAACTTTGTACCAGATTATAAGTTTCGAATTTCCCATTTTCGATATATAATACCGTTATATATATATATATATAATATATATATTAAATAGTAATAATTAATAAGAGGCAATAGGTTTTATGACGTCACTTATACGTCATATGTATCAGTGATGAAAATAATGCTTTTGGCATTAAAGTAGGCGGAGCTAAAGCTACAACATTTTCAAGGTCATGAAAATCTGCAAACAATTTCCTATATTTTGTCTTACTAAGTAATACTTATACTATATGAATCGCCAAGGCATTTATATTCATTAAATGAAGCAAAAAGAACACTATAATTTCGTTTTGCAGCTTCACCAGAAACCAGAAATTTACGAAACAAAATTAAAACTTTTTTTGAAAGCGAAATATCAAAATAATAATAATAATAATAATAATAATAATAATAATAATAATAATAAATAATAATAATAATAATAATAATAATAATAATAATAATAATAATAATAATAATAATAATAATAATAATAATAATAATAATAATAATAATAATAATAATAATAGAAAATTTTAAATGAATTTTATATTTCGAATATTCAAACCACCTTCATTTCAAAAGGTGGAATTAAGTTGAAGAAAAATTAAAGTAAAGTATATTTTGACCTTGAAAATGAGGATAGGAAATAAACGAATATAAATCATAAATATATTAAATCTTAATACAAAAATTAAAATGCAAACAAACACACACACACACACACTATATATATATATATATATATATATATATATATATATATATATATATATATATATATATATATATATATATATATATATATATATATATATATATATATATATATATATATATATATATATATATATATATATATATATATATATATATATATATATATATATATATATATATATATATATATATATATATATATATATATATATATATATATATATATATATATATATATATAGTTTTTTAATTTAATTTGTTGACAAAAGTTTTAACAGTTTCCTCCTTTTCTTTCTCAAAAGAAACTGAAAAAGTTGTTCTGAAAAATAAGAGCAGATTTCGTCAACAGATTCAGAATTAAAAATCTTTTCATTGTAGTGTTTCTCACATATGTGTCTCGATTCTTCATCATTAAAAGTAACATCGTCATCATCTTCACAAAACACACATATATTCTCTTCTTTATAATATTCACAAAACTCGCGGAGTTCATCGATAAAAATATTTACATTTTTCATGTTATTAAAACAGAGTTTTAGAAGGTTCCTGTAAAATTTTTTATCTAGTTCTTTTAGATATAGACTCAAAACAATTTTTGGGAGCGCGTTGGTAAGCATTTCCTCAAATACGCCGTTTTTATATTGTTCCTTAATTTGTTCGCTTGTCATGTCAAAAAACTTACAAATGTTTTTGAAATGAGTAAAAACACATCTACTGTGCAGTAATTCGAAAGCCACGCAAGAACTGTCTAGAATTTGAGGGAGGATTTCTTTTTTTATTTCTGGTATTTCATCAGAATTAAAAAAGACATTTAAAAATTGATCTGCCACATTAAATAAAGATTTTTGATTAGCGAAATTAGCGAAATATGCAACTGTATATTTTTTAATAAAGGTTTTCGTAGTGCCATCATCTAATCCTAAACTTTTTAAAATATAACCCACTAATTTGAAGTTTCTCAAGCGAAGAAGATCGTCAATAATTTGACCTCCTTGGTTGTAAAGGATTTCTTCCTTTTCTTGTTGCGTCGCACTTTCTAAAATTAATTGACAGTTCTGCACGTCCTCTGCTGAAAAATTTCTAACCATTAAAATCTTGTGTAATAGTAACCATCGTAATTTTTCACGAGGAATGTTAAGAGTTTGAGATTGTAATATAATATTATCAGTAGAATTGAGGTGCCGAATTTTACAAAAGTGAAAGTTTATTTTCTCCGATTCTACTTCAAAAACATACTTTTTTAGGTGAGAAGGACTTTTCATCCAAAATTCAGAGAGTAAAAGTGGGTAATTGTAAGTGTGACGTAAAATTGGATCTTGAATCATGTCGACAATGTGATGTAGTATTCGGTAAAAATGTTCTCCATTTAAAATATGGAAGACTGATTCTGCAACACTTAAAAATAAGTCTTGGAACGGCCAGATTAAATGGCAGATTAAAAAGCTATAAACTATTTTACAACGATGTAAGAACGTTACCATGTCATCATTCCCGAGAACACTCACTAAAAGCATCAAAATATCTCGATGAACAACAAAAAATCTTAAAAACAACAATTTACCTGATAAGATACAGTTATCAAAAAATTTATAAATCTCCTTTATATAAAATGCCAATATTCGATTGCTTTTATCGGAAGTACTCTCACCGTCACATATGATTTTCTTAAATTCTGATATAAAACCCAATTTTACTGCTGATACACTTGAATCTTTTGCATTATAGGTCAGAACTCTGATACGAAAATCACTTGATAAGCTTTCAATTTGCTCAATTGGAGTTGAAGAACAATGCAATTTCTCAAAATATTCGCTCCACACTACTACCGGACTTTTAGGATGATGTTTACTAAGAAGAGTTTCAAACGTTGGATCATTTTCACTCAACTGTTGCCATAAACTTTCAGCGATATCAGTAAAATAATATTGGCACGCAATTTTGTATTTTGTAAAAATACCTAAACTTTTATCTTTGACCAATTCTCGAGCAAATTTTTCTTCGTCAATTTTTAATTTTGATGTAAAAAAAGAAACATTCATAAATTCCTTTGTAAACTTTCAGAGGAATATCAAAAGAAGATTGGAGATATTCAGCAAATTCCAAAATCTGAATCCCAATCAGAGGGAATAAAGATCTTGGAATGAGATTCTTAAACACAGGATTAAACTCATTCAGAATTTCTGTTATTACTGTCTGTATCCTGTCATTAAAACTTTTCATTTCTGAAGAGGACGTCAATAAAGTTTGCGGAGGACGATCTAAAAATCTCGTTTTTGAAATCTTCATGGATGGAAAATGCTAAAACTGTTGGATTTCCACAAAGGTTTTTCAGTGATGACACCATTTTGTCGATTTGTTCAGGTAATATCTGAAATTATATATATATATATATATATATATATATATATATATATATATATATATATATATATATATATATATATATATATATATATATATATATATATATATATATATATATATATATATATATATATATATATATATATATATATATATATATATATATATATATATATATATATATATATATATATATATATGCAGGGTATATATATATTATATATATATATATATATATATATATATATATATATATATATATATATATATATATATATATATATATATATATATATATATATATATATATATATATATATATATATATATATATATATATATATATGAGGAATGAGTAGTGACCTGAATAAGTGAAGTTTAAAAATCAAAGATTTGTGTGAGACCCTATCGAAAGCTTTCGAATCTACAAAAGTTTGTCAGAATTGTCGAAGAGTAGAAAATCAACACTCAAAGAGAAGGAAAAGAAGAACACAAGTTGGACTTTGTTTGCGGAAACTAAAATGAAAATCAAAGTTTAGATTCCAAGTTTTTAATGATTCCTAATCTTAAAATTATTTTTAAAAGTTTAATGTTAATGCAACTGGATAGTATTTGCAGAGTTAAGATTGGGTACTATTTTTTTTGGATTAAGCTGAATGAGGGCATTCTTCCAGCAAGAAAGGAAATGTTGAAATTGAATTAGATAATCAAGTCAGGGTACAGTAATATACTTCTTCATACTGTTAAGCTCAAAATGTAGAGAAATCATATTTTTAGAAGTATATTCTTTGAATAATGAAAGTTGGAAGTAAAAAACTTCAGAATTCTCTAAAGTTGAAGTGGAGGCAAAGATTAAAGTTTTAGGTGATGAGAAAAAGGAATGGAATGAACGACTCTATGATATAGAAAATAACCTACGTTTTGCGAGGGATCTCTTTACAGAAGCTAATATCATTCTAATAGAAATCAAATAAGTAAGACATCAAATGGGAATAATTTTCAGCTTCCTGTGAGTGAAAAACTTTTCCTTAACGTAGTCAGAGAAAGACTTTTTGTTGCGGAAGACTTAAAGATAAAGAACTAAATACAGATATAAAAAGATGATCGGAAATATCCAGATAAGAAAAATTAAGACAGCAAGAGAAATACTGATATATATATATATATATATATATATATATATATATATATATATATATATATATATATATATATATATATATATATATATATATATATATATATATATATATATATATATATATATATATATATATATATATATATATATATATATATATATATATATATATATATATATATATATATATATATATATATATATATATATATATATATATATACAAGAATAACAGTTTTGATGTTATAAGTGGTTTTAAATCCACGTTTTATATTGTTAGAAAGAAAACTAATTAAGAGATAAATTGTTAATTATATTTACCTTATTTTCAACATTTCTCAAATAATACAAAAAAATAATAATTAATAATAAAAAATTATATTTTCAAAAACAATAAAAAAATTGTAAAATCACTCTTTATCAGCTAAATTATCCTTATATATAATTTAATTCACTTCCTGGGAATATTTTTAAAATATATAAATTGTTCTCTTCTGGAATAACGATATTGAAGTATTTATCGTTGATCACTAACACTATCGATTATTTTAAAAGTATCGATATTAATTCAAAAATGACTTCATAAGACTAAAAAATAAATATGGTTATAAAAATTAGGCTTTTATTAAACTAATAACTTACACCAAGTGTGATATAAAATTATAGAAAAAAAAAAACCAATATATATATATATATATATATATATATATATATATATATATATATATATATATATATATATATATATATATATATATATATATATATATATATATATATATATATATATATATATATATATATATATATATATATATATATATATATATATATATATATATATATATATATATATATATATATATATATATATATATATATATATATATATATATATATATATATATATATATATATATATATATATATATATATATATATATATATATATATAGGTGATGTTTTTAAAAAAAATTTATATGAATGAAATAAAAAAAATGAAAAAAAATTTTTTTAGTTCTTTTTAGCTACAAGTCAATTAGATAATTAGCTTAATTTAGAAAGTTATTTAAATTGTAAATTATTTAAAATGTAAAATCTATTTTTAAATTTTTTATAAAAAAATTGATGAAAAATAAGTCTGATAAAATGAATTCACTTTTTTAAATTAAAGAAAAATTGATATATTAATTTAAATTACTAGCTTACCTTTATTAATATAATTTAAACTTTAATTTACAATAAATAATAGAATCCCACAAATGCGAAAAATTTGTTTTATTTAAAAATTATCTATAAAAATTTGGTAAATTAATAAAAAATTTAAAATGTATTTTTTATTGTTAAATGTATAATATGTTTTGTTTATTAAAAATTCATTTTATGTTGGTTTTGGAAGTTCTTTCGATTAAACAACCATTTGCATTTTAAATAGTTAGCTCTTAATTTTGGGAGTTTTGCCTTATTTTGCCTGAGAAGTTAAGATTAAAATGATTAAATTTACGTTTCTACTGATTACTATTATTGTCATTATTATTATGTATTATTGTTGTTAATATTGTTGTTAATATTGTAGTTATTTATTAAGTTGAAACTATTTTAGAGGAAGTTTTGTAGATTTTCGTCACCCTCGTAGCACAAGGGGTGTCATTCTTTCTAATGAATTTTATGTGAATATATTAAACCTCAAGCTTGTCCGTTATGGTGCCTCCTCCTTTAAAGCCTCTTCTGTTTTGTGGAACTCTCTGCCATTATCTATTTTTCCTTTTGCATTTAATTTTCCTCTCTTTAAAGGCCTCCGTCTGCGCTCGCCTGAAAGAATTGCGTTAGGCAATTTCTACCCCCTCCTAGAAAAGGGCTCAGCCAGTGAGAGGTGGTTTATATATATATATATATATATATATATATATATATATATATATATATATATATATATATATATATATATATATATATATATATATATATATATATATAATGTAATTAAGCATATAAAGATTGATAGTAAAGAACTATTTCGATTCTTGAGACAACAAAAAATGTCATTTGAAATCCAACAAACTTAGATTAGAATTTCAAATTTAAAGCTTAGTTTTAATTTCAATTTTATTTATTTGAAATAATTTATTTTAAAATATAAATAAATTAAATTAGTTCTTTTGTGTCCATTTCTAAAAAATTTTATTTAAAAATTTTCTTCATTAACTAATCTTATTAATAAAATAATTATGAAAATGGAAGTCTTAACAAGGTACACCCAAATAAAAAACATTTATTATTATTATTATTATTATTATTATTATTATTATTATTATTATTATTATTATTATTATTATTATTATTATTATTATTATTATTATTAAAATATAAATACTAGACTGTAATGAATTTAATTTTTAAAATTGCTTAGTATTTTCTTAAGATTGAAGAGAAATCGGAAAATTTAAATAATAAGCTTAGAATTCTATTTCTAATATATAATAGATTCCCATAAAAGTGGAAAATTTATTTTATTTTCTTAAATATTATTCAAATTCCAATAATTAGTAAATAAATTATAAAATGTTTTGTAATATTAAATTAATAATAAATTTTATTAATTAAAAAATTATATTGATACAGCTCTTTGAATCGGAATTTGGTTGTTTATAATATTCGATTGACATTTTTAATGTTTTACGTAAGGTGCAATTTGTAGCATGTAGATATATGTTATTGTTTCCTAAGCATTGAAAGTTTACATAGTACAAAACTTCTCATT
>SEYY01008065.1:5000-10991 GCA_009176605.1 Armadillidium nasatum
ACACAAAGAGTTTTTATACGCATTAGATATATATATATATATATATATATATATATATATATATATATATATATATATATATATATATATATATATATATATATATATATATATATATAGTTACGAATAATTTTTACGCAAAAGTACTTAACTCCCTTTCTATTATGTTTCACGCTTTCTCATTGTTGTTGTTAGTGACAGGAATAGAATAATTAAATAAATATTATAATAATAAAAGAGAGAAAATGCATTACCGAATAGTTTTCTGTTATTTTTTAGTACAAATTTTTAATACAGAGAAAGGAGAAAAGAGTAGGAGAAGTGTAAGGAGAAAATGGTGCAAATTACCTGTGTCAAATCGAAAAACGATTATAAAATTTAGAGTGGAAGAAAGTTTTATAATAACCAGAAAGGTTATATTTTTCCGAGAGATTAAGTATGGTGCAGAATTAATTATTTGTGAAAGAGTAATAAACAAAGAAATGTGAAGTGAATTTCTTTTTGACAAGTCTTTATAAGATGCGATTTTAATTTTACGTTTAGGTTAAGGGTTGTATATATATATATATATTCAGATATTGATTTTTTTTTTTTGAAGATCAGAGGTAAGGCTTCCTCAATAAGGAATTGGCTCTATAAAATAAGGAAATGCAGAAAGGGATTAGAAGGATAATAGAATGGAATCTTTGAAAAAAAAATGAGAAGTTAAGTTAAGTTTTTTTTTTGGAAGAGTTTAAAAACAATTAAGCACCGGAGTTATAGTAAAAGCTGATGGGGAATATCAGTAGTAATTGATGATATGATGATAGAAGTCTTAGTAGACTGTTATGTTGATGTTGATTTTTTTTATGATGAATAAATTATGGTGCTTGATTGCGGTAATATAATTTTGTTTTCCGGAAACAAGTTATATTTTTTTTATATATATTGAAGGGAAATGAGAGATATTGGTTCATTGAATATTTATTTAGAGAAGGTTTATATTATTATATGGTTTCATACATTTTGATTGTTATTGTTTATGAGTATATGAATTTTTGAAAATCGTTGCAACGTGGAATTTTTTTGAATTGTTGTTATTAGGGACCTTGTTGAGTCACCTTGTTTGGATGGACCTCACGGAGAGTTATTGGTTGCGCCCGATGCTCGCTATTCTTCACTTGATTTAATTCTAGATACATGTTACCCAAGGGGACAGTATCGTGAAGCCGTTTTATGACTTGATTCTATAATGCATTATGAGAATTCAACTCAGGGGTATATATATATTAAATATTCGATCATTGAGGAATTTTGCGTTGAAATCCAGCCAGAGGATATAAAGAACTCTCTTGGTGGTAGTTGAAAATTATATTATTTTGTCATTTAATTATTTCATTTGTATTATTTTATGGTATATTGACTCTTATATTTTTCCTTCAGATATATAAAATTTAAATTATAAAATTGTAGCAATGGATAAAAAGTTAAAAACATATTTTGGAGATGAGAATAAAGATCCCAAGGAGGAAAAGATTATCTTCCCAGATGTTTTTTTTAGGAAGTTTTTACAAGCAATAAGGAACGGGATTAGTTGGCCGGTGAATGTAGAGATGTTAATTGAGAATAAGATCTATTCCATCATAGACAAGAATATAAAATCTACTTATTTCCAAGGTAAAGAAACCCACCTGTCCATTATTAACCTCTATCAAGAGAATGTAGCAAGCATGCAAATGGAAGAACTATTATTTAGCTTGCACAAAATTTTCAAAACATCCCCTTTCAAATTTAATCTGCTGATAGAAAACAGTGATCATAGATTTCAGAAGTTAACTAAGGACATGGACATCAGGAAGTTAGAATTAAACGTAAGGTCACAAAGCTGGTGGAGAATAATCTTCTCTAATCAAGGGTATAGGAATAAATATTTCTTTAGCCTTCCAAGTAAAAATATAAAGGACAATAGATTACGGAAATTGAATAGATTAGAGCACAAGAAACCTTGGTTGAAGGATTTGACCTCTAGAGAACATATGAAGAAGAAGTCTCACATAAGGAAGCCTTTTGATAATTTTAAGAGTAAAGGAAAGGAGACAACTAAGATTTTTCCAATTTCCACTTCCCACAAACCTTTGTCAAATTCTAAGTTTATTTCTTCTCCTACCCCCTTATCTTCTTCTTCTTCAACTCTTATTCCTTCATCTTCCACTTTGCCTAAATCTCCTAATGATGAAGTTGTCAAGGAGTCTCTTTTTCCTTTGTCGAAGGTGCAGTTATTATTTGATGATTTATACTTAAGCGAAGACGATTAAATAGACTTTTTTTTATGACGAATTCTTGAAGAATGATTTTCTTTTGAATTGTTTAGCTATTGAATATTTTGGTTGACACTTTCCCACTTGTGGAGAGGTTGTTATGTAATGTATTTCCATTTGAAGAAGTAATAGGAGCTTTGTTTGTTTCGACGATCTCTGAGAGAGAGAGAGAGAGATTTTTTTTTCCATTAAACTTTGTATTCCATAGAATTTTTCTTTTCTTCCCTGAAGTAGGTTTAAAATGTAAACATTTTTTTTTTGATAATATAAAATCTGGCGTTGGGGGTGTGTAAAAGGTTAAATAATTATATATTATCTTTAAAAAAACGTTTGAAATGATATTTTAAACGAGACGCAGTTTTCGTTATTCGGAAGATTTTATTCTCAGAAAATGGTTCGATTCGGACAATCTTTGTATATTAATATTTATTAGTTAAATATGTTTTTGTTACAATGTATATGTATCCTTTTATAGATATATATATAATACATCATTTAAGAGTATAAAAAGTATATAATAATGTTTAAATTATTTTAGGAAGTACCATTAGAAGCTTATTGACCATTTAGAAACTTTAAAATTATCGTTTAGTTTAGTCTCCCTTAATCTAACGGGAATAATTGTAATTTAACTAGAAAGTTATGTAATATTTTTATATTTTTAAAATGTTTAAGAAAAGTAATAAAAATTCTTTATTAATTGTAAAATATTTATTTAGCTTAGTTTCTAAAGGGACGCCTTTAAATTTGAGAGAGAAAGATTTTTTCACAAATATGTTAAAAAGCGGTTAACTGTATTTTTACTATATATATATTTTATATATATATTATTTATTTTATTAATATTTTTCTTTTATTATTATAAATTATGTTATAAGAGGTTTCTATTTATATATAACACCTTATTATGAATATTCTAATTACCTTGTAATAAATTAATGAAAACAGCTTTAAGACGTTTTTGTTCCGCGTGTAGAATTGTAAATCTCTTTAAAACGAAGTTTTTGTCTATTGGATTTTTAATGGTTTTACTTTTAAATATCTTTTCCATCATATCATTTTTAATGGCGAAACTCTTAAGAAAGTTGTGATTTTATATAAAGAACTTATTAAAATACAGTAAAGGTCATTATTAAGCCTATATTTTATAATATTTCATTTATAATGTATTGTTTGTTATAATTATCTTGAGAAATAATTTAGTTAGCCTTCTTAAAAAGAAATGTATTTAGTTTAATAAGTTTTGCCTATGAATTATTTTTGAGAAGACTATTGAAGAAGAGGACACGTTTTTGTATCATTTTTGATGGAGAACAAACATCAGAACACGAGAGAAGTATATCCCACCTTGAATTCAGACGTCGTGGAGAAGAACTGCTGGATGAGCAGTTTAAACTAAAACTTGCTTGGAATAAGCTGGTTTTCCTCTCTACCTGGAATAGGTTGAGCCCGAATGACTGCGATAGTCTTTCGATAAGAAAGAACAGCTGTTGTAGGAACAGTTGGATTGGAACTTGCTTGGTAATTAGCTTGTTCTATACCTGGTAATGGGTTGTCTCGAATGACTGTAGTTGTCTTTCGATAATTAATAGATTGAGTGGAATATTCTTTCTAACCAAGTACATGTTAATATGTTCTGATTATATGAAGTGCATGTTAATTTGCTCTTCCTTGAGGTGTTGCATGGGAATGTGCTTCACTGTTGTAGCTTTTAACGAACGATAGAACCTAACGTAACTCCGAAGAAGCCTTGTTTAATATTCACGCTACCATTTATTCATTTATTCATTTATTTATTTGTTGTAATTATTATTTTTGTATATAGTAAATATTAAGAAAATCCTTTAAGTCTTTTATTCGCCACGCTATTGAGTCTGGTTCACATCATTATTTTTATTTTAAAAAGGGACATATTGATTTATAAATATATATATATATATATATATATATATATATATATATATATATATATATATATATATATATATATATATATATACATTTATATTAATATATATATATATATATATATATATATATATATATATATATATATATATATATATATATATATATATATATATATATATATATATATATATATATATATATATATATAGTAAATAGAGCTAAACATATTGGAGGATAAAGAAATACTTACCTCCTCAGGGGTCGAACCACCGCATGTTGCGACTGAGATCGACAAAAGACTCGGTGCTCTACCGCTGAGCTATCCACGAACCCAAAAAAGTTCGCTTCAAGAAACAGTTTCAAGCAACCGATCTTCCCGTCAAGGTACAGTCACCAGGTTTTACCCTGTTCCTCCCCGCTCCTTAGATTTTATTCAATAAATGCTTATAAACCAAGCAGTTTGTAACAAAGTAAATAGAGCTAAACATATTGGAGGATAAAGAAATACTTACCTCCTCAGGGGTCGAACCACCGCATGTTGACTGGAAGATCGGTTGCTTGAAACTGTTCTTTGAAGCGAACTTTTTTGGGTTCGTGGATAGCTCAGCGGTAGAGCACCGAGTCTTTTGTCGATCTCAGTCGCAACATGCGGTGGTTCGACCCCTGAGGAGGTAAGTATTTCTTTATCCTCCAATATGTTTAGCTCTATTTACTTTGTTACAAACTGCTTGGTTTATAAGCATTTATTGAATATATATATATATATATATATATATATATATATATATATATATATATATATATATATATATATATATATATATATATATATATATATATATATATATATATATATATATATATATATATATATACTATAAAAAAAAAAAAAAAAAATGGAAAATAATAAAAAAATATATATATATACATATATAAATATATATTTTTTTTTAATTTATTATATTAATGTATTTGGGTGTAAGCTCCAGTTTGAGGATTCACAAAATTTTTACTGTGGTTCAAAGTAAGATGTTTAAAAAAATGGTTTTTACGACAATTGATGAACTAAAAAACTTAAATTGGGTGTTATACCCAGCATATGTCTAAGGGGGCTCTGCCCCCCGTACCCCCCGACCCGTGAGTGATGATATTGTCGACCAGTTTTCCTTTTCTACGATTTGGGGTATTTTCCATTTTTTTTTTCAGAGAGAGAGTTCCCCCATTTGAGCTTGTGCCTATATATATATATATATATATATATATATATATATATATATATATATATATATATATATATATATATATATATATATATATATATATATATATATATATATATATATATATATATATATATATATATATATATATATATATATATATATATATATATATATATATATATATATATATATATATATATATATATATATATATATACATATATATATATATATATATATACGAGGGTGGACTGAAGAGTTAAGCTCTGCCCCAAAATCTAATACGCTGCAAATAAAGTAATGAAAGAAAGACTGAAAAAAAGGTCAAAGGTTTATTCAATGAACATGTAATGATATTTTTCTAGTAATCTCCTCGAACATCAATACATTTCTGCAAACGTTGAACCGCTTCTCGAAACCGGTTGAAGAGAAGTCTTAATATGTTTTGCGGAACCAGTTTGCCACCACTTTCTTTACCTCATCATCTAAACCAAATCTCACTCCCCTCCAGGAGACTCTCCTTCAACTTTGGAAATAAGTGAAAATCACTATTGGCCAGA